>JAQZBX010100347.1:0-11374 GCA_029593785.1 Cabassous unicinctus | reverse complement strand
CCATCCATCCATCCACCATCCATCCATCCATCCATCCTTCCACCTATCCATCCATCCATGCATCCATCCACCCATCCATCTACCATCCACCCATCCTTCCATTCACCCATCCTTCCATCCACCATCCATCCATCCATCCATCCATCCATCCACCATCCATCCATCCCTGCTCCTTGACTGATGCCTCCTCTCTGTGGGGTTGCTTTTGGGTGCCCCTGATCTTGGTGAACTCACCATCAGATGAGAAAGACAGAGGCAGACAAGGGGCTGAGTGCTGGGATAAGGGGTGCCCAGGAGATGGTGGTGAAGGTGTGACTTCCTGGACTTTTCCAGAGTGGTGGAGGACGTGGCTGTGGTTCAAGTGGGAGATGAGGTGGGAGAAGCTGGTGGGGTTCGCTGTGGGGAGTCCCAAAATCCAGCTAAGGTGTCTGGGGGGCTTTTTTTTCAGATCAATTCACACACCATAAAATTCACTCTTTTAAAAAAGAATGTGCAACGTGGTTTTTAGTATATTCACAATGTTGTGCAACCATCACCCTTATTTAATTCCAGAACTTCCTGATGTCCCAAAAGAAAGCCCATACCCATTAGTAGGCACTCCCCATTCTCCCAGTCCCAGCCCTTGATGGCCACGGATCTTTCTGTCCCATGGATTTGCCTCTTCTGGACATTTTATATAAGTGGAGTCATACAATATCTGTCCTTTTGTGTCTGGTTTACTTCACCTGGCGTGTGTTTTCAAGGTTTATCCTTGTAGTGGTATCAGTACTTTTATTGCCAAACAATACTCCAGTATGGCTATGCCACATTTTATTTGTCCCTTCATCAGTTGATGGACATTTGGGTTGTTTCCACTTTTTGATTAGTAAGAATATGAAAAGTGCTGCTGTGAACATTTGTGCACAAGTTTCTGCGTGAACATATGTTTTCATTTCCCTTGGTACATACCCAGGAGAAGGATTGCTGGGTCATATGGTAATTCTATGTTTCATTTTTTTTTGAGAAACGGCTGGACTGGTTTTCAAAGCAGCTGCACTATTTTCCATTCCCATCAGCAGTTTTTGTGCAACCTCAACAATACTTGCTACTGCCTTTATTTTAAAAATGTTTTCTAGTCACCCTTGTGGGCATGCGGTGGTATTTTGGTTTTGGTTTTGATTTGCATTTCCCTAATGACTAACCATGTAGAGCATCTTTCCACGGGCTTGCTGGCCATTTGTATATCTTCCCCGAGGAAACATCTATCCAAGTCCCCCAAATCCGGGCCCAGCTTCAAGCAGATGCCATGGGAGCTGGAGGGGCCTCGTGGGTCCATGCAGGCCATACCACATCTTACAGAGGGGAAACCGAGGCTTCCTGGGGCTCACTCCCCACAAGCTCGGCGCTCGGCAGCCTCAGGTTTGGTTCAGATCTGTCCCTGTGCCCTTTCCTGAGGGTCTGGGAACAAACTGCCCACAAGCACCCAGCAAGAACCCAACTGAGGCTGCAAACGTTTGTTCAACATGGCCCTTCCAGAGTTTTTTTTTTTGCCCAGGAAGATAAAGTTGCAAAGAACATTATTGTTTAAAGAACTTCCTGAAAACCCACTTATCTGCACAATAGCTCGCTGATGAAATGACTGTTGATTCTTCAAGAAGGCCTCGAAAATCTACCTCTTGCTGCATCCACCCATCTCATTCCTTTATGTATTAGTCAGCGGAAGGGGTGCTGATGCAAAATACCAGAAACCTGTTGGCTTTTATAAAGGGTATTTACTTGGGGTAGAAGCTTACAGTTACCAGGCCATAAAGCCTAAGTTATTTCCTTCACCAAAGTCTGTTGCCACATGTTGAGCAAGACGGCTGGTGACGTTCAGCCTTCCTCTTCCTCTTAAGGCCCCGTGGTCAGGCTCTCCAGGCTTTGTCTCTCTCCCCGGGGCTTGCTTCTCTCCAGGCTCAGCTGCTTGCTCGTTCCACAAGGCCAGCTGTAGACTATCAGGTGAATGGCTCATCTCTTTTCCTGGGGCCTTCTCTCCTTCACGACCAAGCTCCTCGGTGTGCTGACTTCCCGGGGCTCCAGCCCAAAAACTCCAACCTCCCTTCTCTGCAGTGCAGTTTCTCTGTGAGTCCCCACCCACCAAGGTGGCAGGGATGCAACGTCCTACTGATGTGGCCCAATCAAAGCCTTACTCATTATTTAATCAAGTAAAAGTAAAACCTCTGAATCTAATACACTCTAATAAGCCCAGAGGAAAAGACCAGTTTACAAACACAATCCAATATCTATTTTTGGAATTCATAAACAATACCAAACTGCTACACTGTGTATCTTGAAGTTTACTCAATCTCCAAAGATGCACCTTAGACCACTGGAACCCAAACCCCCAAACCTTACAAAGACCTGCCCTTGGCCTCTGTATTAGTCAGCCAAAGGGGTGCTAATGCAAATACCAGAAATAGGTTGGTCTTTATAAAGGGTATTTATTTGGGGTAGAAGTCCACAGTTACCAGGCCATAAAGCTTAAGTTTCTTCTCTCACCACAGTCCATTGTCACGTGTTGGAGCAAGACAGCTGCCGACGTTTGCCAGGGTTCAGGCTTCTTGGGTTCCTCTCTTCCCGGGGCTACGTTTCTCTCTGGGCTCAGCCTCTCTGGTTCCTCCACAAGGTCAGCTGTAGACTATGAGGCTCTCTAGGCTTTGCTTCTCTCCACAAGGCCAGCTGTGAACTCTCAGCAAATGGCTCGTCTCTATCCCGGGGCCTTCTTTCTTTCCTCACGACCAAGCTCCTCCATCTGCTCGCCTTCCCGGCTCCAACGTCAAAACTCCAACATCAGAACTGCTCCAACTCTGTTCTTTGTGGTGCCTTTTATATTTGATTCCCACCCCACCAAGGGGTGGGGTTCAACACCCTAATGACGTGACCCAGTCAACGCCCTAATCATAACTTAATCATGCCCAGATTAGCAGACCAGTTTACAAGCATGATCTAATATAGATTTTTGGAATTCATAATTACATCAAACTGCCAAATGGCTACAGCCTCCCTTTCCCAGGGCAGCCTAAGATGCTGCCCAGGTGTGCCCTGCCTTACTGACACAGGCACTAAACCTGGCTTTGATCAGCAGGCTATTTGAGGATCTTTCTGGAAGGTCAGGGGCCTTTTCTCCCTGAGGCTCTGGGCCCTGGAAATGGGACAGATTGCCTCAGTGGCTCTAGGTCATTCAGCAGCTGTGGCTGGAGGGCACCTGCAGCAGGATGGGGGCCCAAAGCAGGGGTCCCAGGGGGGTGGGGGCTGCTACTGAGAGTGGGTGAGGAGGAAGCCCAGGCCCCAAGCCTCACTGCCCCCCTGGTCGTCAGGTGCCTAGGCACCGTGTCCCCCGCTAAGCTGGCGGTCTGTCCTGGGAGGTGGAGGGGTGGGCTGTGGCGGGGCGAGAAAACCCTTCTAGGCAGAGGGACCCCCTGTGCCAGGCCCAGCGGTGGGAGCAGGAGCAACACGCCTGGAGCAGGGGGCCAGGCAGGGGTGAGGGAGAGCAGGCCATGGCGGCGGGCTGGGCTGGACCGCAGGCCCTCAGGGCCTGGCGAGGAGTTTGGGCTTTGCTCTGGGGCCAGGGGAAGTGACCAGAAGGTTTTTAAGCAGGGGAGCAGTAGTTCTGATGTCGCTCGCAAATGCAGGCCAGAGACCAAGATGGCTGACCTGGGCTGGGGGCTGAGGGTTGGGGGCTCTGGGAGTCAGATTGCAGAGGGGCTTTGGAGGGTCTCCATGGGGCTGTGGGGACATTTGCGAAATCTCCAGGGGGAGCAGCCGGGAAGCCCAGACTTGGTGGGACCAGACGCCGACTCCACGCAGGTGTCGGCCTGGCCTGGAGCCTCCACCCACGTCTCCAGGCCTGCAGCCCAAGGGCTCTTGCAGTCCCCTCGCTCCACCGGGGCTCCCTGCCTTGGGTGGGCACCAACGTGGGTGCTTCTGGCTGGCAGAGCATGCCGTGAGCACCTTGTCCCCCTCACTGGGCCCCAGGAATGGACTGCGACGCAGCCAGGCGCGCAGTAGGTGTTCTGTGGGCCTGAGGCTTGGCTTTGACCCTGAGTCCCGGCCAGGTGCTCTGTAAACACCATGGTTAAGCCTCACCATTGGGCTAGCACCACCACCCACCCTGCAGCGAGGAGAGGGGCTGGGGAACTGGGGGAAGGAAGGTGCCCAGGGCTGCCAGCAGGGAAGTGGCCGAGCTGGGGGGGGCGCCCTGCCCTCCCTCCCTCTCTCCTCCCTCCTTCCTCCCCTCCCTCCTCTCCTTTCTGCTCTCTGTCTCATTCACCTTCTCTAGACACCCATTTCCACTTCTAGAATCCCCCACACCATCCCCCCAAAACCTGCAGGCGTCCCGGAGGGCAGAGCTGGGATCTCCCCAGCGGTGGCTCCTGTGAAGGAGGGACCCCTGGCGGGTTAGGGGATTTGAGGCTGCACCACAACAATCCCCTTGGAAGAAAGAACAGGATGGAAATCGGGGGGCTCAGGCCCAGCTCCCCTGCTTCCATTCCTGCCACCCCCTGTGCTTTCCCATGGGTTTCGCAGGAGAAGAGTCTGTCTGGGCTGGGCTTGTCTTGGGGGATCCGGGAAGAGTTTGGGCTCTGGGGATGCCCACCCAGGGCTCCTGGGCTTCCTTGACCTCACCGCCTGCACTTCCTGGTCCCTGAGGGAGGGCAGGTGGGGCAGGTGATGGGCCGGTGGGGGGAGGAGGATGGTGTTCGGTTGTCGGAAGGGTCCCTGGGAACTTTCACTCCGTGCACTGGCCCCGTCCCCATCCCACTGCTGTGTCCCTGTCCCACCTCCCATTGCTGAGTTCCTCCAGCCCAGGTGGGTGGGCCATCTCCTCACTGGTCACTAGGTGGCAGCAGCGCCCCACAGATCTCAATATGGACGGCCTTGAGGGCTGGGCAGCAGAGCCCTGTCCTGGGGGTGCCTTGGGACCTGCCCCCCTCAGAGCCTCAGGTGTGGCCTTGCTGGCTGAGCTGCAACCTGTACCCCGACTGTGCCCTGACCTGCCTCCTCTCACATGTCTGGCTCTGGCTTGGGGCCAGTACTCCGACAGGACAGGACCTGGCCTGGGACCCAGCCCCGAGGGGTGAGGGGTCTTGACCTGGGTGGGCCAGGCTATGGGAGGGAGGCCCGGGGTGAGGAGGCTGAGGCTGGGTGGTCAGGGACAGCTCCAGGGGCTTCTGAGCCAGTCCTGGAGGCACCAGCCGCCCTCTGGGGGAGCACGGGGGGCACCGGGCCAGCCCCTGGGGTGGAGGGCTGCATCCACCAGCTTGGGGCCTCAAATGGCGGCCTCATAGTTTGAGGTGCCCCGTGCAGAGTGAAGAGCGGGACTCCTGGTTCAAATTTATTAAGAACTTCAAGATGGTGACAGCAGAGCACCAAACCCAGTGGCCCCGCTCCCACCCGGGCCCCCCTGGGCGCTGGCCCTGTGCCCACCCGTGCGCCCTCAGGACACCATGTGCAGGGCATGCCGCCTGCGCAGCCGTCCCTTCCTGCCTCTGAGTTCTCACAGCAGCCCCGTGATGGGGGTGGGGAGCGCCGTCCAGATCCCCATTTTACAGATGAGGAAACTGAGGCAGGGAAGGGACCTCCCCGGGAACCAGCGTGGCAGATCAGGATGTGCACGCAAGTCTGCCTGACCCTGTTTCTGCACTTCCATCCCTGGGGATCCCCCCACCATGGGCCACTATCGCCGCCCTGGGGGCTGGTCTTGGCCAGGCGGACCCCAGCCAGGAGCCACGTGGCCTCGGCCCGACTCCCCTCTCAGATCCTCAGCTTCTCACCGGGTGTGGGGAGGACCCCCTGGGTTACGGCAAGTAGGGTGTCCACTGTTAGGATTATCAACAAATAATAGTGATAACAATAACAACACTGTTGGTTAAACAAATGGGAACTCTTCCTGTCATACTGAGATCCGGGACCACCTAGGATCCTGCCTAATGGAACTTTCTGGGTGTTGATGTGAATGGCAGCCTTTCCAGCCCTCCTGGGGCGGGCATCGCCCCAGCTCATCTGTCCCGCCTGAGTCGGGGTGCGCCATGGACGCTGCAGCCACCAGGGGGCGCCGTCACCCCACCGAGGCTCTGGAAGCTTCCGGGCTCTGGAACCAGCCTCCAGGTGGGCGGCCCTGGGGGTGCTGAGGGGTGCGGGCCCCAGGCCTGCCATGGGCACTCTGATCTCGGGAAAGAGGTGCTCCTCAGAGCCCCCCATCCTGCCAAGACCCCCTCTCTGGTCGGGGCCCCGCAGCCTTGGAATCCAGCCGGCTGGTTTTGCCTGGATCCTGGGCCCAGCTTTCATGGGGAGGGGCTCGGGAAGACCTGGGGGTGCCCTTGGGGGTCGGGCGTGGCTTTGTGTGCAGTCCTGGGGGCCGCGTGTGTGAGGTCAGACAGGGGGTCCTGCCCTCGCCCACCCACCCACCAGAACGATTTCAGTTTCCAGAAATCCAGAGTACTGAACAGGGCGGCGAAGGACAACAGACGCCATCTCTCCCAGCCCTGGAGCCCGGAAGTGGGACGCCAAGGTGAGGGCAGGGCTGGCTCCCTCCAAGGCTCCAGGGAGAATCCTTCCCGGCTTCTCCCAGCTTCCGCTGGCTCCAGGCGCCCCTGGGGTCTCTGCCTCGGCCTCACCAGCCCTCTGTCTCCCAGGCCCGGCTGTCCCACCACCCCACCTGTCCTGCCCGGCGGGGGCCCCTGTCCCTTGAGCCTGCTGCTGCCGGGCCTGAGGCCACCACAGGAGGTCTGGTCAGGGCCGTTGCCAGGAAACAGGAGGCCATCAAGCTGGCCACCCGCTGCGTGGACGTGGCAAGTGGCCTTTGGGCTCACGTGGCGGGGTGTCGCCCAGCAGACCTGCCTGGCAGGAGCCCCATGAGGAGCAAAGCGCTGGGCTGGGCAGCTGCTTTGTCCGCGGCCCTTTGTCTCTGGGCCTTGGGTGGGAGGGGCTGAGGGGGAAGAGTAGGATGGAGGAGGGGAAGGAGGGAGGAGGTGGGGAGAGGAGGGGGAGGAAGAAGGGAGGAGGGAGAAGATGGGAGGAGGGAGGAGGATGGGGAGGAGGGGGAGGACGGCAGCAGGCACTGTCCTCCCTGGCCGGCCCAGGAAAGGCAGGGGATCCTGGAGCCCTGGGGGCCTCCAGGGACCCTGACCAGGGTTTGAGCCAGTGCAGGGCCTGTGGGGCCGGTCAGCCCTGAGTTTCACTTCTGCCTGGGTGACCTTGGGCCAGTCCCACGGCCTCTCTGGACTGCGAGGCTGCTGGGAGGACTAACAGAGGGGACGAGAGCCACCCCCAGCCCCGCGCCCGGTACTTGGCACACGCTTGGTCACTGCCTGTTCCGAACATGCTTCTCCCGTGAAGCCCATGGATGGACGTCTCTGGCCTGAACACCTTCACGTGCTCTCTCTTCTTCCCTCCATCACCTCACTCATCTGCCTCTCCCTCCACCAATCAGTCCATCTGTCTGTCTATCCATCCTCCTACCACTCACCCAGGCCTCTGTGCCAGGCCCCCCGATGGGCCATGGGGACAGAGACTCGACACTCGACCCCTACCCTTGGGCCCCTCCACACTGCCAAGGCCGGCCCAGGGGTGAGGCAGGGAGAACTGGGCATGCTGCAGGGGTGGGGAGGGGTGGGAGAGGACCAGACGCAGTCGGGAAACACCTCCTGGTGGGTAGCATCTGAGTGGGCCTGTGCAGCTGGTGAGGAGGGGAGGGGCCAGGTGGGCCAGGTGCGGGGTTGATGTGAGCAAAGGCAGGGGCAGGAGAGTCCAGGGAACAGTGGGTGCTGCCTTTTGGTGGGAGTACGGGATGCGTATGGGGGCCCCTTACTGTTCCCTCTCTCTTGGTGCCCTTTCCTGCTCTTGCAGACTCGGTGAACTCCTAGGCATCCAGCATGACCCCAGTCAAACGCCCCTTCTTTGGTGAAACCAAAGCTCAGGGTTCTTGGCCTGTCTGTGGAAGCCTTGGTCCCAGGGCCCTGGGCCATTCATTGTACCCCTGTGCTCCTGTCCCCAGCCTGTAGGGAGGGCTGGGTCTGATTCTCCTCTCTGTCCCTGCACTGCCCAGCACAGGGCCTGGGTGGAGCAGGCATGGGCAGTAAACGAGGTTGGAGGTCCGTGAATGAGTTCTGGACGGCCGCCCTCCGAGTCCTCGGGAAAGCCTCAGATTACCAGCCTGGAGGGCCTCGCGCACGCCCAGGCCTCTGCCCAGGTGAGACAAGGACACCCAGAGGGCACAGAAGCCCGGGCCCCACAGTGCTCGTCTGGGTGTGGCCCTGTGACCTCTCCCTGGCCCTCCCTCCCAGTGCCTTCCTCGGAGGCCCCACGTCCCCCACGTGTGCCCCTGGCAGCTGCCGCAGCTCCCTCTTCCAAGCCTGCTCCCAGAGCCCCCTCCTCACTCTGGAGGGGTCGTGCTGAGGGGTGTCCGTGCCCCTTACCCAGCCCAGGGCCTGGCCGGAGCGGGCAGCAGGGGTCTGCTGGGAGCCCCAGGTGGACCCATGTCATCCTCCTCCCCTCCCGCTCACCTGGCTGTCGCCAGGGCTCAAACTCCACGCCCTCCTCCCTGAAGCTCTCCAGGCCCCCAGGCGTGCTCCCCGAGGCAGGAGCGGGTCCTCCCTCTGCCCCTGCTGGATGAAGGCCCCACCCCGCCGGCAGAAGCTCCTCTCCCAAGGGGAAGGCAGTGGGCTGGGGAGGGGTCAGCCCTCAGGCCCGGCTGGTCCAGCCTGCAGCCCGCCGGGAGGGGAGGGAGGGACGCCCCGGGCTTGCGCAGACTCGGTCCCTGAATCCTCATCAGCCAGTGGGGGCTCTGCCGCGTGTGTGTTGGGTGAGAGGGAGCAGAGGGGCGCGTCCCAGGATGAGCTCCCCACCAGTTGTGGGAGGACGTTTCACTGTGTGCGCTGTGGGGTGCACAGCCCAGGGGATGCCCGGCCACGCCCTCCCCTGGAGGGCCAGGTGCCCGGTGCCCCTCTGCCGATCCCGGGGGCCCCATCTCTCAGAGAGGGTCTATGGCATGTCTGTGGAGTGGGCGCAGAGGAATAGGCCAGGAAGTCTGGCCAGTGGGACGAGGGGACGTGGGCTGTGGGGAGAGAGGACGAGGCCTCCGGGACCCTCCCTGGCTCCTCCACCAGCCTCGGCCCCAGCCAGGGCGTGTTTCTGGGGGAAGTGAGTGTGGGGCTGAGGGCTGGGGGCTCCCTGGGTTTTGGGGGCTCTCAGGAGGGAGAGGATATGGGGGATTCCAACTTGGCCAGAGTTGATGGAGACCCCCAGAGGGCGAAGCCCAGTAGCCTCCTGGGCCAGGTGGCCTGAGGTCCCCAGGATGGCCCCGCAGCTGGTGGGAGAGCCCCTCCCTCACCTCCTTGCAGAATGGCAGGGGCTCCGGGGTCCTCTCCCCAGCCAGGCCTACCCTCTGCCCATCACCACGAGGGAGCTCGCTCCCGCCTGCACTGCCTGCCCTCATTCCTTGCCCCTCCTGGCTGCCCGGCCCCCGCTGCCCGCTCAGCCTCACGCCAGGCTGTCTGGGTCCCTCTCATACCACCACTCCCAGCTTTGGGAACTATCTCAGGTTTCTTGAAATGACCGAATGCTTTCTCTCTGCTCTTCCCTCCTTCCTGCTGCCGGCAATGTCTCCCCACTCCCTTGGTCAACTCCTCTTCAATGGAAAGGGCTTTGATGGGTCACCTCCTCCAGGAAGCCTTCCCTGATGCCCAGGGTGTGTTAGGTGCCTTTTTCGGTGCTTCTGTCCATCGTGGTACAATCTGGGTAAGACGGTGACGAAGTCCTGGTCTTGCCCTTGGGACCTCACGGCCCAGTGTGGGGGACCAGGAGGGGACCAGATGTGCAAGACAGGCCTGGGTAGATCTGTGTGCAGGGCCCAGCGGCGGGAGAGGGAGTGTGGGCTGTTCCACAGGGCACCGGGCAGGAAGTACAGGGAGCCCTTCTTTGGAGAGAACTGAGCTCACCAGGGCCCAGCACAGAGGATGCACTCGATTAAATGCATCTTCTCCGTCTCTACCACATTTGAAATTTTTTTGTGTTTCCTAATGCCTTTCATCTTTCTAATGTCAGCCAAAAAGAGACTTCCTCCAGGAAGCCTACCGGGATTTCTTGGCAGAACCTGTTCTCTCTTTCCCTTGAACGTGCACTGTGAAACTGCCCTTCTCATGAAGTGGAGCTCCCCTTCCTCGTGGTGGGCTGTCCATTTTGGAGTCACAGGTGTCTCCAGACCCCGGAATCCCAGTGCCCAGCCTGGGCGCTGAGCAGGAGTCCTGGGCACACTCGTTCCTGGATGAGATGGAGCCGAGTGAAGCCACTGACCCAGAAACATGTTTCCGTGCCGTGCTAAGCGGAAAGTGGGGCCGAGGCCCGTGGAGCGTGAGTCCATTGTTAAACTCAGGTCCATGTTTCCATCCATGACGTGCATAAAGAAACAACTGGGAAGACGCCACCCAGACAAGGTTAGGGCGAATTTTGCTTTTGTTTGTATGTTTTCCTGTACTGTTTGAAATTTTTATTTTACATTTTTTCCAGTATTATTTTTATTATCCTGAAAATCAATACGATTATTCCACTTCTGATTCCCACGACCCAGGAGGGGCTCTGCGTGTGCCCACCTGCCCAGGCCTACCTGACTTCTCCCCAAGGTGGGCTTTCTGCTGGACAAACGTCCGTCCCTAGAGCCAGCCACCGGGCGCGAGAGGAGAGACAGCAGGTGCCCAGGACGATGCGGTTCAGTTGCCAGGTAACGGCGGTCACCATAGCAACGCTGCCTCCTTGGAGGAAGCAGAAGCCTCGGCGCCCCCCACCCGGCAGACAATGGGGAGGGGCAGGCGCTGGCTCAGGGGTCCACCCTGGCCACTTGGCCGTCCTGATCTCTAGGAGTGTCTCTCTGCTTGGGGGCGGGAGGCTGTGGGATAGAGGGTCAGGGCTCTGGGCTCTGCTCCCAGCTCCTCCACGGGCTCTCTTGTGCCCCAGACCTTGTTGAGCCTCAGTTTCCCCATCTGCCAAATGCACGTGGAAATCTCTGCTCTTGCTCCCCATTCAGCGGGGTTTACCGAGCATCTGCTCCGTGCCAGCGTCTGTCCCCCTCGCTGCCAGGCCAGCGCTAGGCACGCGCTCAGGGGGTGCTGGCCACTTGGGACGAGTGGGGGTCAGAAGGGGCAAGTGGGAACTAATGGGGCCAGGAGACAGGCTGGTGGGGTCTGAGGCCCGTCCTGCCACACGGGAGCTGGTGACCTCGGCAAGTCCCTTAATCTCCCTGGGCCTCAGTTTCTCTCTCTGTAATGGGTGCAGGTTTCCCTTATTTGCCCTGCTCAAGGGTGTTTTGAGACAGCAAAGAGGCAGGGGCTGGGGCTGTCCTTGCTGGGCACAGGGCAAGGGG
>JAQZBX010100346.1:0-11375 GCA_029593785.1 Cabassous unicinctus | reverse complement strand
AAAAAAAAAAAAAATCAAGGAACCTAGCAAACTAATTTAAAATAGAATGAAACCCACACATTTCCTAAAGCTATTGACTGGAACAAAATCAGATCAAAACATTCTCAGTAAACCTGAATCAAGCCAATATTTCCCTTGGGTTGAGTCCATTGCCACAAGTAAATGTCATTGAGTACCCAGGGGCTCCTTGAAACTGAGCACCTGGCCCCTCTGGGGGACGTGCAGTGAGGACCCAGACTGGGGCCCCAGCTCAGACGCCCCCTGGGTGTAGGAGGGCTCAGAGTAGCCCCTCACCTGGCTGGTTCTTTGACTTCTCATCTGTAAAGTGAGGGGGTTGGACTAGTTCCACGATGTTTGAACTAAAACAAAATGAAACAAAAACAGTGGAAACCTTTTTAAAAAGGTATCTTTTTGCGGAATCCCAATGTGTAGAACCCATGACAGCAGAGCTGCTTTGAATGAAACAGTAATTGGTGACTCAGTAGACCCAGATTAAAAATAACAACAGTTAATATTTAATGTGCCAGGCACTTTTCTAAGCCCTTTTCTTTGTAATAACATTTAATCCTCACGACCACTTCTCTGAGGGGAGTACCATTATTTTCACCATCCCAATTTGACATTTCAAGAAACTGAGGTTCAGAGAGATTAAATGAATTGCCTGAGTTCAGAAAGCCAGTGTGGGGCTGGGGGCTGGGCACCGTGACTATGAAATGTAGGTCTAACCACTCTGCTCTCCTGCTCTCTCAGGCCAAGCAGCCTGAGTGGAAGAAATCAGAAACTTGGTACCATTGAATTAAAGTCTCCATCTGGGACCCCTGATGTAACTGGCAAAATGTGAATTGGACACTGAAGCCCAAGAGACAGAATCCTCCAGTAGACAAGATCCTGACCTGCACTGCCCTGTCTCTGAGGAGGTTCCCCCCCCTCCCCAGGCCACATGTTGACATTGCAGGCTCTTCCTCAGCCCGGAGGCTCTTTGTCTAAAATTGTTGGTTGCCTATAACCACAGTAGGTGAAATTCTGAGATCAGATGATTCACTGTAGAATGCTGCTTACCAGGAATGAATGATTTACTTTATCATCTGATATAAAAACCCTTTAAGATGCCTCCCAAGAGGCTGCCTCATTCAGAAATACACAAAGGAAAAGAGAAGAGGGAAGATGAACGACAGAACAGCGAAAAACGTGTTTTGCCAACATGACAGAAGAAATAATTGTAAAACACATTTCAAAGGTAGTTTCATTACAATAGACCTGTAATACTCCTGTCTTCTAAGTGTGAGTGACTAACGCTACCCAGTTATGCATGGAAAGATAACTGCCTTTCAGGATAGTTTTAGATAAAGTACAAATGTGACAATATGTTCAACACATGTCAAATTCCTCGTTTTATACATTAAAAGAAGCACACTTTTTTTTCCTTTCTTTCTTTCTTTCTTTTTTTTTTTTTTACTTAACACAAATTTATTATCGTACAGCTCTGGAGGGCAGAAGTCCAAAGTCAGACTCATGGGCTAAAGGAAAGGTGGCAGCAGGGCTGTTTCCTGCCCTTCCTGCCTTTTCCTTGCCTTGCGAGCTTTTAGAGGCTGCTTGTATTCCTTGTCTTGTGGTGTTTCCTTCATCTTCAAAGAGAGGCTCACTATTTTTGTTAGTCAAATAGCTGAAGAATAATGGTTCAGAGGCGTGCTCATGCTATCCCTGCTTGGTGCCTCCACTCATGCGATTTGTTAGTCCTTCTCAGCCCCCCTCCCCCTGGAGTCCCTCCTGATGGCCCTAAGGTCGCACAGAGCACAGCTAACAAACTGATCCAGGTGGCCTTATGCCTTCCAGCTCGAAGAATCTACGACCTGGGGGCTCAGCACCCAATGGGCTGCCGGCATCCTAGGCCCCTGGCTGAAGTTAGAGCCACAGTCTTGGTTTAAAGGTTTTTTTTGAGAGGGTTATGGTTCATCTTGGACTCCCTGGGCAAGTCACAGATGTGGGGATGTTGCTAGGTAAACAGAATTTGGATAATGGCTCTGCACTGTAATGAGGTTCTCTTAACATATTTTTGCGTTATTAGTATATTTATTCTCGGGCTTCCCTACCATACAGCCAACATAGTTGGTTGATGAAGATTAGTTTTTTCTTAATTTTCTTCCCCCATTTTAACAGCTTTCTTGGGGTGTAGTTCACATACTGTAAACAACCCAGTATAAGGGTATTCTTCAGTGACTTTTATTTAATTTATAGATTTGTGCAACCATCATGATGATCCAATTTTAGAATATTTCCAGTATCTCTGAAAGTTCTCTCTGGCTTTTTTCCAGTCAATCCCCCTGCCTAACTCCATTCCTAGGCAATCACGGATCTGCTTTCTGCTTCTATAGATTTGCCTTTACTGGTCGTTTTATATAAATGGAAATATACAATGTATGGTCTTCTGTGTTTGGCTTGTTTTTTATTTTTATTTTTTATTTTTAAAAACAATTTATTGAAGTATATCATTCATACATGAACATACATAAACCATAAGTGTTCAGTAAAGATAGTGATCTTACAAAACAAACATGCATAACATCATACAGGGCTCCCACACATCACCCCCCCACAGACATCCTGCATTGTTGTGAAACGTTTGTTAACAAATCATGAAAGAGCATCGTCAAAGTATTATTACCAACTATAGTCCAAATCTTCCTCCCCTATACATTTTTTCAAGGATTTATTTACTTTTATCCATTTTTAACCCCTCCCCCCATTTTTGCTGTTTCTGTGTCCATTCACTGGGTAACTCTGTGTCCGTTTCCTGCCCTCTCTTCTCATCCTCCTCCTCCTGTCTTCACTGGGATTCGAGCCTCAGAACCTCTAATGTGGGAGAGAAGCGTCCTACTGCCTGTGCCACCTTAGTTCCTTGTTTTTTGGTGTGTCTCGTCTTAGCTCTCCCTTGTGTCACTCTACTGTTATGTCATCATCTTGCTGCGTGGCTTGCGGGGCCTGACGGCGCACCCACACATGGGGCCTGGTGGCCCACGCGCCTTCTATATTTTTCTTTTTTTAAATTTTTACCGGGAGGTCCTGGGGATCAAACCCAGGTCCCTTCATATGGGAGATGGACGCCCAACCACCCAAGCTACATCCATCCCCCTGTTATATCTCTTAAGGTTGACCAAAGCTACCCAAAGTTACAGTCTTTTCCCATACAGGATGGTCATATAATAATCAGGCTTAGTTTATCACCAGCATTCCAAAAACCAGACCTAGGGAGAAAAACTAGGTCTGGGGACACATGAATGGTTTCTAATATAGCGAATGCTTAGCCTACCCTGATTATCACAAAATCAGGACAGCGAGAATATTCACATGTGTTTGGCTTCTTTTACGTAGCATATTGTGCTTGAGGTTCATCCATGTTATAGCATCTTTCATTAGTTCTTTTTGATTGTTAAATAGTATTCCATTGCAGGGATATACTACATTTTCTTTATCCATTCACTGGTTGATGGACATTTAGATTGTTTCCATTTTTTGTCAGTTATAAATAATGCTGCTATGAACATTTTTGTATAAGTCTTTGGGTGAACATAAAGATACCTAAGGGTGGAATTTGCTGGATCCTATAGTAAATTTATTTTTAGCTTTTTAAGAAATTGCCGCAACTCTTTTCCAAGTCCTTTATCAGATACATGACCTGCAAATATTTTCTCCCAGGCTGTAGCTTGTCTTTTCATTTTCTTAATGGTGACTTTTGAAGAATAAGTTTTTAATTTTGATAAAGTCCAATTTATCAGTTTTTTCCTTTTATGGCTTTGGTGCCATGTCTAAGAAATCTTTGCCTTACCCAAGGTCACCAAGATTTTCTCCTATGTTTTTTCTAGAAGTTTTAGGTTTTATATTTAGGTCTATGATCCATTTTGTATTTTTTTATATTTAGAATAGATTGAATGTTTTTTTCGGGGGTGGGTGGGTGGAGAGGACTATAGATATTCAATTATTCTAGCACCATTTGTTGAAGAGACTATCCTTTCTTTGTTTTTGGATGTTTGTTGGAAATCAATTGGCCATAAATGTAGGGTTTTGTTTTTTTTTTCTGTTCCATTGATCTATACTTCAATCCTTGTATCAAAACCACACTGTCTTGATTTCTCTAGCTTTATAGTAAGTTTTGAAATCAGGTATTATAAGTCCTCCTACTTTGTTCTTTTTCAAAATTGTTTTAGCTGTTCTAGATCCTTTGCATTTCCATATAAATTTTAGGAGCAATTTTTAATTTCTATAGAGAAGTTTGTTGGGATTTTGATAGGAGATTGCATTGACCATATGGATCAGTTTGGAGAAAATTACTATGTTAGCAATACTGAGTCTTCCTGTCCATGAACATGGACTGCCTCTCCATTTGGTTAGATCTGCTTTGACTTTGCTTTCAATGCGCTGTGCTGCTTATCTTTTTCAAGAGGGCAGGGCATCTGGAACTATAAATATCTGTTTTAAAATTTTGCCACCTCTAGCTATGGGATCTTGAGTTAGTCACTGAATCTTATTAATCTTCAGTGTCTTGATCTGTGAAATGGGGGATAATAATAATAGGTACCTCTGGAGCCATTTGAGAGAATTGGTAAAATAACATTTGTGAAAGCAAATTGTTAGCCATAAGATGCCACACAACTATTTGAATTATTTTTATTTTTTATGTGCATCCTAACTGGGAAATTTAGAATGTAAATAGTAGTACAGGTAAGCATAAATATCCTGACATTAGTTATTCTTTTTCTCTAAGATCTCAGCTTAATTGTCATTGTCTCCAAGAGTTCTGCTTTGATGACTATCCTAAAATAAACTCCTCCCTGCTTCCCTTCTTCCCCTAGAACAGCATCTACTTCTTTAGTAACATTTATCACAATTTAAAGGTGCTTGTTTACTGCTAGATGGAAAGAATGAAGGCAGGGGCTGCTTTATTCACCAGTTGAGTCCCTAGGGCTGAGTCCAATATCTGACATGTAGTTGGCACTAAATAAATTTTTATATAGTTGAAAGACTAAAGGCTTCTCCTGGATTTATTTAAGGTCATTGTTTATTGTGCTTCCCTTCTCCCCCTGAGAATTAACCCTCTAAATTCAAGTCCCTGGGAATGGAGTTAGATTTTGTCCTGAGGCCACCAAGAATTTTGGAGACTTTCTAATGTTTCACGAAAAATAGGATGTTGCAAGGTTCCTGCTTTGAGCTCAATCAAAGAGATAAAAACAACACTTTGAAACTGTGCAATAGTTTATTGTGTGCTATCTAATTGGATAGCCACACTAACCTATCAGGTTAGCACATTATAATTAGGCTATTTTTCAGATGAGAGCCTCAAGGAGGCCAAGTGGCATGCCTGAGCTCTCATTGAGCTGGTGGTAGAGCCGGCACTAAGCCCCAGCCCTCAGGGCTCCCGGCTTAAAGCTGTTTCTGCTTCATCTAGAATTAGAAGCTGTTTCAGGAGTAAGACACATCCTAAATTTTAGAGTGTGTCTCACTAATGCTCACACTGAATAATCACTTATGGGGCTTTGCTTTGGTACCTTTTAAAAACTGGATTAGGGAGAAGCTATGAAGAAGGAGGCCTTGCTGGCCTGGAAATAAGGGGGAGCGAAGACTCTGAATCTCTAAAGTATTTGCTGGCTTATTACAGTCCATTCTCCCATAACAGCCAGAAGGGAGAGAGAAGCAAAGAGGCAGAGACCCCAAATAAGAGGCCAGCTGAAGCTGCATCTGGGCTGAGCTTGAGTTGCTCCATCCTTCGAAGGCACCTTGAGAAGGAATGCCAGTTGCTGGGCTCCTTCACCTGAGGCAGGTCGAGAAGACTGCTCTCGACCTTATGTCCCTAACGCAGCAGCAGTGTGCCGTGTAGCCTGTACCAGGACGTGCAGAGAACTGGGTTGTGAGAGTGATGGCGGCATGAAGCGGTGGCCAGTTCTTTCCCTCAGCCTACTTCAATGCAGGGAAGGGGATAACATTTCTCCTTATGTTATTGTTTTAAATTGCCTTTGGCTAAGAAAAAAAGATGGAGTTGTCTTGGATTTTTTGCTTTTCCTGGCAGTAAAATGACATAATATAGGGGAATTCCCAGATTGCATCATAAAATTGTCTCATCTTTGATCTTTAAAGAAACTGCTGGCCAGAGAATAGTGCACATATATGTATATTTTAATAAACAACAGTAACATGTTAAACTCTTATTTAGGTTGTGGTTGTTCCTGCTAATTAAATGTTGAGATATTGGCAGATAGCTAAAGAAATAGAGCTGCAATGCCTGGCTGCTTCCATGGTAATTCTATGATGTGAATATGCCTCTTAATTTTCCTTTTATTTTTTTTTTAATAAAGGGGTTTATTTATATTCTCTAATGACTTTTGAAGTTATATTTCCTGAACTATGGAAATATAAAACCAATAATTGAATGACTACTAAAAAACCCAGTCATTTCCCTTAGGTGCCCCTGTGCAGCTCAGAGAGGGACTGGAGATAGTTCCCAGGACCTGTTGATAAGGCAGAGAAGTTGTGTAATAGGACGCTCTGTGTGTGTGCACAATGTGTGAATGGTGACTGTCCTGTGGATTTAAGTAACGTGCATGTAACTTGAGGGAACTGTCCAGAGCATGACTTTCTAGCATGTAGCAAAGTATTTAAGTGTTCAGAATAGAATACAATTTCAGAACTGAAGCTCCTTACAGATTCATTTTGGAGCATGCTACATTGCAGGTGCCGGATAAAGCTCCTAAGTGGAATTCTTGTTCTACTCCTACCTCCCCTCATGCCTTCTCCGTAGGCCACCCAGAGTAATCTTTCTAAAATGTAAATCTGATAATGTCAGTCTCCAGCACAAAACCATTCAACTGTACATAGTTTCCCAAACCCTGCTTGAACTACCCAGGCCCTCCCACAGCCCTCAGCTCCTCCTTCCCTGGTCGCTACATTTCAGCCTATGGGTCTTTCCTGTTCCCAGGACATGCCAAGCTCATTCTCATCTCAGGACCTTTGCATGTGCTATTTCCTCCTCTGCCTGGGGCTTCCTTCCCTCCTGGGCATCTAGGCATGGACAGTTCCTTCATGTCTCGACTCAGAAGTCACCTTCTAAGAGAGACCTCTTCTCCGACCACTGTGTTGAAATCTCAGGCAGGATCACATTACCCTGTAAGGCCACAAAACCAGTTGTTGAGGATTACCAACATCTCTACCAAAACCCTCTCTGAACGTTTTCAGGGTGTGTCTAGCTCTGTTTCCAGGTTCTGACTTCACTCCCTCATTCAGAAACACATATCTGTCGTGTGCTGGGCACCATGTGAGGGGCTGGTGATATAAAAGTGAACACAACCTTCTCCCTACCCACAGATAGCTCTAATAGAAGATAGAGGGGCGGGAACAGTTCCCTGCAGGGAGATATCGAGGTGCTTTTACAGAAGTGCCTGCAATTGGGCACCAAGGACGGCATGCTTAGCTCTACCAGGGCCTTGGAGGAAGGAAGGAAAGGCTGACTTAGGTGGATGGTACTATGTGCGATCCTATCACCAAAACGCTGGTGGCCTTAATCAGAGAGGAAGAAAATGAGTCGGTAATTACCTGAAGATTGTCTGCTTTTGATGTCAACATATGTGAACATCTTTGGCAGTTGGGGTGGAAGATCTGCTCTTCCACCCTCCTGCCTTTTGAAACATCAAGAATGGTATTGTTAGCTCCTGTCTGCCTCCAGTGATCAATACTGGTCTTTCTAGAAGCTGAGAGGGTCAGCAATGCCTGGAATTCTCATTCACTACCATAACATGGTGACCATGAGGCTCTGTATGAACTTTATTAAGGTCCAGTACGTGAGTAGCTGTTATTCCAACTTGGTGAAGTGGCTTTTTAAAAATTTTATTTTTTATTAAGAAGTTTTAGGTTTACAGAAAAATCATGCATAAACTACAGAGTTCCCATATACCACCACATTAACACATTGCATTAATGTGGTACATTTGTTACAATTCATGAAAGAACATTTTTATAATTTTACTATTAACTATAGCCAACCATTTACAATAGGATTCACTGTTTGTGTTGTACAGTCCCATGCATTTTTTAAAAAAATTTTACTCTAATAACGTATATACAATCTAACTTTCTCCTTTTAACCACATTCAAAATATAATTTAGTGGTGTTAATTACATTTACAATGTTGTGCTACCATCACCACCATCCATCACAAAAACTTTTCCATCACCCCAAACAGGAACTCTGTCCCAATAAGAACTAACTCCACATCTTTCTACCCTTATCTTGGCCCTGGTAATCTGTACTCTAGTTTCTGAATCTATGAATTTGCATATTCGTTATTTCATGTGTCATATAATATTTGTCCTTTTGTTTCTAGCTAATTTCATTCAACATCATGCCTTCAGAGTTCATACATAGAGTAGGATGTATCAGAACTTCATTCCTATTAAAGCGGAATAATATTCCATCATATGTAATCCCACATTTTGTTTATTCTTTCATTTGTTTCTGGACACTTGGATATCTTCCATCTTTTGGCAACTGTAAACAATGCTTCTTTGAACATTGGTGTGTAAATATCTGTTTGATACCCTGTGTGGCAGTTTGATATAGTTATAAGTTCCAAAATAGATATTGGATTATACTTGTAAACTGGTCTGTTCATCTGGGCATGATTAAGTTATGATTAGGGCTTTGATTGGGCCACATCAGTAGGGCGTTGAGCCTTGCCAATTGGTGGATGGGGAATCAAAGATAAAAGACATGACAAAGGACGGAGTTGGAGTAGTTTTGAGTTGAAGTTCTGATGTGGAGTTTTAATGCTGGAGATAGGGAAAAAGGCACACAGAGGAGCTTGGTCATGAGAAAGGAGAGAAGGCCCTGGTATACAAATGAGCTATTCACCTGATAGTCTACAGCTGGCCTTGTGGAGGAAACTGAGGAGCTGAGCCTGGAGAACTGGAGCCCTGGGAAGAGAGGAACCCAAGAAGCCTGAACCCTGGCAAATGTTGGCAACTGTCTTGCTCCAACATGTGGCAACAGATTTTGTTGAAGGAAGAAACTTACGCTTTATGGCCTGCTAACTGTAAGCTTCTACCCCAAATAAATACCCTTTATAAAGTCCAACAGATTTCTGGTATTTTGCATCAGCACCTCTTTGGCTGACTAATACAGAATTTGGTACCGAGAGTGGGGTAGTGCTTTTGCAATTACCAAAATGCTGATACGATTTTATAAATGGGTAAGGGGTATTTTTTGGAGGAATTGTGAGATGCTTGGTAGAAAAAACATACAGTGATTTAAAGAGACTGTTGATAGTAATATGGACGCTAAAGAGACTTTTTATGATGCCTTAGAAGTAAATGATGAAACTATTTTTGGAAACTGGAGGAAAGGCGATCTGTGTTTCAAAGTTGCAGAGAACTTAGCAAGATTAACTCCTGGTGTTTTACGGAAGACAGAATTTGAAGATGGTGAGCCTGGGCATTTAGCTGAAGAACTTTCCAAAGTAAACTCAGAGAATGTGGCTTGGCTTCTCCTTGCAGCTTATAGCAAAATGCTAGACGAGCGGGATAAAATGAGGACTGAATTATTGGGCACAAAGAAAACAAACTGATTCTGGCAATTCCAAGCCTCTGGAAATCAAGCTCCCAGACAATAGTGCCCCATTTGAGGACTTAACTAAACTTGGAACATGTAAATCAGTATTGAAGGTGCAGTTATCTTGGAAAGACTTGTGGAAAGTCTTACTGTCTGATGGCTTGGACCCCTGCTTCTTGCATGCTAAACCAACAAGGTTTTTGAGAGTGCTGTATGAACAAAACCACTGTTAGCTTGGAATAAAAGGGACATGGAAAGGAGAGCTTGAAGAAGAAACAGCTTCAAGAGGAGAGATAGGAACTGTCAAACAGTCCTCCACAGTGGCTGTACCATTTTACATTCCCACCAACAGTGAGTAAGTGTTCCTATCTCTCTACATCCTCTCAAACACTTGTACTTTTCTGACTTTTTAATGGTGGCTATTCTAATAGGTGTGAAATGATATCTTATTGTAGTTTTGATTTGCATTTCCCTAATTACTAGTGATGCTGAACATATTTTTCATGTATTTTTTTCATAATTTGTTTTCCTTCTTTGGAAAATTATCTTTTCAAGACTTTTGCCCATTTTTAAATTGGGGTTATTTGTCTTATTGTTGAGTTGTAGTACCTCTTTATATATCATGGATATTAAACCCTTATTAGATATGTGATTTCCAAATTTTTCTCCCATTGATTTGGCAGCCTTGTCACCCTTTTGACAAAGTCCTTTGAGGTATAAAAGTGTTGAATTTTGAGGAGGTCCCATTTATCTATTTTTTTCTTTTGTTGCTCATGCTTTGGGTGTCAAGTTTAAGAAACTACCAGCTACCACAAGATCTTGAAGATGTTTACCTACATTTTCTTCTAGGAGTTTTATGGTTGTAGCTTTTATATTTAGGTCCTTGATCCATTTTGAGTTAATTTTTGTATAAGGTGTGAAATAGGGATCCTCTTTCTTTGTTTTGGATAAGGATATCCAGTTCTTCCAGCACCATTTGCTGAACAGACTTCTGGCCCAGTCTGGAGGGCTTGACAGCCTTGTCAAAAATCACTTAATCATAGATGTGAGGGTCTATTTCTGGATTCTTGATTTGGTTCCATTGGTCAATCCATCTGTCTTTATGCCAGTACCATGCTGTTTTTACCACTGTACCTAAGTAATATGCTTTAAAGTCAGGAATTGAGAGTCTTCCAACATCATTTTAATGATAGTCTTCTTGTTCATGAACATAGAATGTCCTTCCATTTATTTAAGTCTTCTTCAGTTTCCTTTAGCAATGTTTTGTAGTTTTCTGAATATAGATCCTTCATGTCCTAGGTTAAGTTTATTCCTAAATATTTAATTCTTTTAGTTGCTATTTTAATTTGGATTTTTTCCCCGATTTCCTCCTCAGACTGCTCTTCGTAGTGTGTTGAAACACTGTTGATTTTTGTATATTAATCTTGGATCCTGCCACTTTGCTAAACTTGTCTATTAGTTTTAGTAGCTTTGTTGTGGATTTTCCAGGATTTTCTAGATATAGGATCATATCAGTGAATATTGAAAGTTTTACTTCTTCCTTTCCCATTTGGTTGCCTTGTATTTCTTTATCTAGCCTAATTGCTCTAGCTAGAACTTCTAGCATAATATTGAATAACAGTGGTGACAGTGGGCATCCTTGTCTTGTTCCTGATCTCAGCAGGAAAGCTTTCATTCTTTCACTGTTGAGTACAATGCTAGCTGTAGGTATTTCATATATGCACCTTACCATATTGAGAAAGCTTCCTTCTATTCCTATCTTTTGGAATAATTTTTATCAAGAAAG
>JAQZBX010100345.1:0-11374 GCA_029593785.1 Cabassous unicinctus | reverse complement strand
TTTTTCATTTGTTTTGCTTGTTGTTTGCTTCTCTTTTTTTCAGGAGGCACCGGGCACCAAACCCAGGACCTCCCATGTGGGAGGCGGGTGCTCAACCACTTGAGCCACATCCGCTCCCTGAAGGTAATTCTCAGCTCCTGTATGAAATGATACAAAGTCCGTCAAACATTTCAGCTCCAGTGTTCTCACCTCCACTATTTATTTCTTCCCCAAATGAGACACTTTTATTAGAAACAGTATTTAATACAACTTTTGCTTAATTCATTTACATATTTATCTTGCCTTTTGGTCACCAATCCTTTAATCTCAAGCCCTCCTTCCAGAATCTTCCTGAGGTATATCTTTTAGTAATCCCTTTAGTGGAGGTCAATGGGGAATAAGGTCTTTCAGGTTTTTTTGTAGGAAAATATCTTTTTCTTGAAAGAAAGTTCTCCTGGATTCCCATTGCTAAACTGACATTATTTTCTCTTAGGACTTGGAAGATATCATTCCTCTATCTTGCATCTTCAATTTAAGAGCCATCTCTCTGTTCTTTCTGGCTGTACTTAAGATCATCTCTTTATCTTTGATTTTCCACAGTTTCATAAACCTTTGGTGTGGTTTCCTTTGGTGTAATGCTTCGTGGTAAATATTGTGCTTCCTGTATCTTTGACTACATTTTTTTTTTAACAGTCCTGCAAAATTCTAGCTGTTCTGTCTGGCAATTAGATGTAGGCTGTACCTCTCTCAGTTTTCTCCACATCTCTGTCTCAGTGTCTCTCTTCCTTGTCCTTCTATTCTGTATGCCAGCCAATTTCTCCAGATCTATCTTCCAGGTCACCAATTCTCTCCTCAGCTCTATAGCTCATCCATTGAGATTTTTGTTTGGTTTTGCTCATTAACAATTATAATTTATGTTTCCAAAGGATCTACCTTCTTTTTCCCAATTTGCCTGGTTGCTTTTAATGGTTTCCTATTGTTTCAATATTTAGGGGGATTGCATCTTTTATTTCTTCAGACATTTCATACATCATTATTTTAAATTCTGGATCTCTACTACTTTGGTTCTAAACCTTTTGTCTTGTTTCCTTTGTGTTTGATGGCCTTTGGTTCTGTTTTGAGTTCATGTATGATTTATCTTTGTCCATGGGATTCTTTCCTTCAGAGAAGATGCCGGGAGCAAGTGAGTTCTGCAGGCTGGGGCCCTCAGCCCCTTTCCTTCCAGGACGCTGGGTGCAGGCTTCTTAGATTCACCCTTCCACCTTATCATGACCTTATCTGTGCTGCCACTAACCACGTTTGCCCCTTAGGGTAGTCCTCATTTTTCCAGGTGTTTAGCACTTAGTGCTCACGGTTCTGGTTTCAACACATAGATTTGGGTTTTTTATTATTATTATTTTGGCTGAGGGAAAAGGGGAACCTTGAAGATGATGCCTTGCTGAAATCCCACCAGTGTGGTAGAGTATGTTTTACGCAGGATACAGCCATTTTGTAGGGAAGGCCCTTCCACATATTTTGTCTGCTATACTGCCGAGAGCGGGAGGGTCTGAATATGCTTAATCACAGAAACGAAGAATCCACATATGTCGCTACCCCCCACTTAACTAGAACTAATGTTTTTTAGAACAAACACTGCCATCACTCTTTTTCATAATTTGCATTTTTCTTTGAGTAGTAATGTGTACTTACAGTTTTACACAGTCTCAGATTATTCTAGTTTATTATAATTGTTTTTTCATGTTCAAATCATGACACTCTGCCAAGTTGGAGTCCATGTGAACCAGCTGCTTCATCTTCTCCATCCTGCCCTGCACTTATTTGAAAGCTTCCTTGCTTTGTAGCAACAACAAATGGCCCAGACCCATTTTGCTGCTCTCGTGGCCAGAGCACGGGGAGGATGTGTCTGTTCCTCAGCATCTCAGGCTGTTCCCTGCAGACCCTTCAGGGACCCTGGGCTGGGGGCCCCACCCGGACGCCAAGGAGCAAAACAGGCTAGGAGTGGACAGCATGGTCCACACACGCCTCAGCCCCCAGACGGGCACGCGGTGCTTGGAGGGTGAGCAGGCAGCAGGCTGGAGGCGAGGCTGGGGCAGCCCGGGAGTGGTGGGCTGATGCAGAGCGTGGTGATGGAGGCTCTAGTGCTGTGGTGTTACCAAACCCCAGGGGAGGTTTTCGGGCTGACCCAGAGCCAGGGAGACCTTCAGGCAAGTTCGGGAAGTGGAATGGAGAGAAGGCACACATCTGGAGGTGCCTCAATTAGGTGGCCGTGGGGAGAGGAGAGAGTGGGATCCGGGTGATTTCAAGGTTTTAGCACTAGAGATGGGGTTGTCACCACTAACTGAAATAGACACACCCCCAAAGAGGAGCATTTGAAAGTCATAGTGACCTGCTTTATGCATGGTAAACTTGAAGCAAGGACACAATTTTCAAGGAGTCTCTTATGCATTTAGAGAGCCAAAAACGATGAGATTTTTGGATTGGAGATACAGATGTGAGAGTTGTCCATATATGTTGGAAGTGACTATCTACACTTTGGAAATAAATGAAGTCCTAGGAAGGGGGTGAGGATGTGGGAAGGACCATGAACCAAGCTTAAATGTGTCCGCAGTGGAGGCCACATGGAGAGGAGGCAAGAGGAGAGAGAGAAGGGTGGCTAGAGAGCTAGAAAGAAAACTGCAGTGGGGTTGGAAAGCAGAGAGCCATCTGCACCCCTCCTGGCCCTGGGCAGGCGTTGCTAATCCATTTCCAAGAGCCCAGAGTCAGCCTTGGAATCCTGCACTTGGGTTCCAGGCAGCCGCTGCAGTCTTATCAGAGGTGACAAAGGCCAGTCTTCCATCACCGCCGTGGCCTCAGCTGACGGGGCCTGGACAGGCGTCTTTGAGAGGCTGGGATCCCTCTATTCTCCCTCTGAAAGGACAACACAACTAGGATGTGACACCCTCAAGAAAGAGGAACCCCAAATGGGCTTTTCCATCTGTAGATAGTTCTGTGGGAGAATCTTCTGCCTGTGGAGCCCCTGTCTGTCTTTCTGTCCAGGGCTTTCTTGGGAGCCCTGGCACAGGTGCAGCCCTTTGCCTTCGGCCAGAACTTCCGAGCAGGTTAGGCTCTTCTTATCCTTTAGTTCCAGCGAATGTTGCTCATGATTGTGGCTCAACACTTGAGCAGGGAAGCTTGGTAGCAGGCCATTTGTGCAGAAATGTAACTGGGAGACTAATGGTTGTCGTTTTTTTTTCACTAGAAGATCCAATAAATCCTAACCAGAGGGACCTGTGTACGTGCACGTGAATTTCACAGACTTTCAAAAGCATGAGCCTGTTGAGTAGAACTCCTAATGAACAATGTCCCGTTCCACCCTTGAATTGCCAAGTTTCCCTCAGGGTCTACCTGTGAATTATGTACTTCTTTCCTGCCTTATCTAATACTTCTCTAGGACAGTCTTGCATAGAATACCTGAGTTGGTATGCTGTCTTGCAAGAACTGGCGTTCAAAGACTTGTGACGCCTGGGATTAGGGTATAAAAGCCTGTGGGTCCAAAACCTGGACCGTTTAAATCCCACAGCTGTCATGTCTCAGTGGCAAGGCGTGAGTGCAGGTCAGCCATGGAGGAACCTACCGGAAAGTCACAGCTCATTTTTTAAATGAAAGGCCTAATGTCAGGTGGACGTGCTGCTCCCACATCAGTACAAGGGTCACTTGTTCTCTAAAGTCAGGAGCCCAGTGGGTTGGAGTAAAACTGCTGATAAATCCCTCACTTTCTGAGCTCTCATGCCAGAACTTGGGCCCCGGGTGAATCGGAAGACCCAGAATCCAGGCCCACAGAGGCTGAGAGCATGAGAATGCCACAACCCTGCCGGGGAGGGGCAACATCTGGCATGTAGAGCGCTGGCTTGGAGCCAGCTGCCCCTCTCCTCACAGCTCATCCCTGTCCAGCCCCTTCCGGAGCTTTCCTGGGCCAGCGCTGAGTGAAGCCGGGCTCAGCACCTTTCACCACGGGCTGGGGGCAGCCAGCCAGTGCCCAGGCCCTCAGAGCCCGGGACTGACCTTCCTGCAGTACCCACGTTGCCCCCAGCCCCAGAAGGAACCCCGGCTGCAGAAGCACAGAACCCCAGAGGGAGTCACGGACCTTGGGGGGCTGGCGGAAGCCTCAGGCCTCCTGTCAGAGAAGCGTCATTCACATGTCTAGAGAGGAGAAGCCCTTCGCCAAGTGTTTCGCAAATGGACGCACCCCTTTGCTCTGCCTCTGGATGCCGTTCAAAACAAGCTCCGCAGGTTCGGGTCCAGCTCATCAGGAGGTTAAGTTCTGCAAGAGGAACGGTGCTTATTTTACATAGACGACACCAGCATTGGGATACGTAAAGACTTCCCGCGACGTGGCCTTGGCTTTTCTGGGATCCTCCGTGGCTGCTGTTTGGTGGAGTGGCTCCCCAAACCTGGCCTTGGGTTGAATGACGCCAGCGCCTGCCCCGCCCCTGCGGTGGGCTCTGGCAGCCTGGGGGCCGTCAGATGGAAGGGTCTCAGCCACGGAGGGGCGCTGCGTGAGGAAGGGGTGGCTGGAGATGGTTGCTGTCGCTTCAGTGAGGAGGAGGGGTGGTGATGGTGAAGGTGGTGATGAAGAATAGTCGTCATCTGGCCGCGACACGGCTGCAATCTGCTCATCAAAGACGCGTCGGGTCTGAAAATGCAGGTCCAGATTTAACGGCCATGCGGACGGGTCACCTGTGCTGCCTCCTCTCCTCTGCGTTTCTGCGGCAGAGGCTGGGGGGGCTGGGAATAGAGGACACGCGCCCACGCTGCTGGCACATCACCTGTGGGCCGGGCCCTGTGCCAGCCCAGGTCAGTAGGAAACCGTGAGGAGGGGCTTTTTCCCCACCTTGTGGGTGAGGAAGTGAGCCTCAGAGATGGTGAGGAACTCGCCCAAAGGCTCACACGTAGTGATGGGCGTGGCTGGACATGCACTCAGGGCTGCTGTCCCCGCTGCACACCTGTCTCCTCACCTGGAATCCCACATGGTCTCCCCGTGTGAAGATGATGGGATTTAAAGCGCCTTCCCACTCCAGCAGGACCTCTGCCATAACAGGGCAGAAACCTTCACCCGCTGCTCTTCACCGTGGCGTATCTGTGGATCTACACACAGACGCTCGTAAAGAAATTACAGCTGCACCCCAAAATTAGCGTCACTAATTTTCTTTTCACCCCACAGGTATCAGTGGTTAGCAATATGTTTGTTTGTTTTTTAGCTAAGTCGCTCTGCCTGTGCCTGGCACAGAGATGCTGACAGCTCACGCTGATTTTCATTTTTCCTTTTCCCTTGAGCATTGATTGGAATCTGGCTAAGCCATGCTGGCTGCAGAAGCCCAGTTGGAGTGTTTGGAGGTGTGGGTTCAGATCCGCTGCCCAAATTGTCCGGCCTCGAGTGCGGCCAGCACTGCCGACGGCATTGAGCCCCCGGATGCCTTGGTGCTGGGAGACTGGCGGAGGGGCCGCGGCCTCGTTAGGGCTAAGTGCTTCATCCCACCTCTCTGTTTCAGAACAAGAAGAAAACTTTGAGTTTATCATTGTGTCCCTCACTGGCCAGACATGGCACTTTGAAGCCACCACATATGAAGAGAGGGACGCGTGGGTCCAAGCCATCGAGAGCCAGATCCTGGCCAGCTTACAGTCATGCGAGAGCAGCAAAAACAAGGTAAGACCCTCTGCAGGCTGTCCCCGAAACAAAGGGCCGCTGCCCTAAAGGGAAGTGAGGACCCCAGGGATGCCTGAGGGAGGGGAAGTATCAGCCAGCACACACGATTGCCAAAACTGGTTGTTCTTTCTGAACCGAAAGCAAAATAATTGAGATTAAAAAACACTTTGTGTCTAAATGCATGGCGTGTCTTCCATGAGTGTCCTAGCTTGACAGTGTTTATATTGTAGAATATCCGAGATTAAATCTTTACTCTCTCAACGAATCCCAGGTATAGAACATTGCCCTTCAATTGTAAGTGATGGAAGACTTTGCACTCCCGTGGCGTAGAATTCTGTCTTTATTTTTGTTTTAGGCAGAATGAACTCAGGAAAAGAAACACCCTTAGAAGCTGCGCTGTTCTGTTTTAGAAAACCAATCCTTGTTAGGAATTTAAATGAAAGTAGATACATGTATCAGAGTGTGGTGGGGCGGGCAGGGAAGATAAAACTTCTGTTTTCTAAACTCTGCTGATAAAGCCTCGTATGCTTTTTATTAGATAATTAAGAATAATTCTTTTGCAGTTGTTTAGCCACAAGAAGAGACTTTAACCTGCATTTTCTAGGCTGCTGCCCAGTGATAGCCTTTAAATAAATAGCATTTTTTCCCCTCATTTGAAGAATCAAGGATTCCTTCACTTTCATTATTTCTAATGCTTGGATGTTTTTAACTCCAGCCCCTTTGCTGGGATATTTTAGACTCTCAGACGGCCTTTTTATTTTTTGAACTACCATGACCTAGGTAGTAAAAGGGCATTGTCCAGCAGCCTACAGTTTCACTGGTAACCATTTAAAGAAGCTTCCGCCAATGATTTCTGTTCAGCTTTGCCAGTGGAAGGGAGTCTGTGTGTCAGAAAGATAGAGTGCCTTATTTTATTACCCGCTTTAGCCAGGCTAAGCCAGACCATGGTAATTATCATTATAATGTAGTTTGCTCCTATTTTTTAAAGATGTTTTATACTCGAGGTGGGGAGAGTCACTGTCTTTATTTCCAAACCCTTGACTTTACTGAGTCACGTCCTCACCGCCTCTGCCAGCGTGGTTCTTGAAACAAGGAGTGGGCGCTTCCAGGTCCCCCCATTGGGGGGAGGTCGTGTGTGAGCCCCAAAGCGCTGGAATTCAGTTTCCAAGCAGAAGTGAGGCAGACCTGTGTCCGTATCAGACAAATTTATGTTTTCAGAAAATCACTGTATCTCGAGTCCAACTCCAAATCCGTGTCACGTTAACCTGACTCAGGAGAATCCAGAACAGCCTCTGCCTTTCCCATTTCACATCCTTGCCAGAATCTTCCCAGCTCTCTCCTCTTTATGGAAAGTGGCAGCAACACCTGTTGGACTAATGCAAATTCAACCTTAAAATGCCACCCTTTTCTCTTGATGTCAACACTCAGGCAGGTGTCTTCCCTGGGGACACAGGAGCACCTGGCAGGAGGCAGACTCTCCCCTGTTCCCCTTGCTGAACACGGGCACAGGTGTAGAGCACGGAAATAACGTCAAGGAGTAGCTTGAGGGGAGAAATACAGACTTAACTGAGAATGAGTCATAAGGCATCCTAGCTGCTGTGGATAATGGGATAATTCAGAGTTAACAGCAGGTCTAGACATCTATATCATAGAAATTATACAGCTCTATGCAGGGAGACAGATCCCTGAATGCGTGGACACACACGTGCATTACAGGTGCCAAGATAAATTCTTAAATGTACATTAAATACTTAGGTATCTAACAAAAGGGATTTTAAAAAAAACCAATTCATTAGCTAATTGGGCCATAATAATAAATTGTAATTTATTATGTAGTAAGCAGTACGTTGTTTCACACAAAAGAGTTTGACACAGGGTGGTTCAATTTATGAAGAATTCTTAAACAAAAATAGTCTTATTGGAAGTGTCCTCTGAAATTCATTTTAACAGTTTACACTTTCATGATATTTAAGTGCATTCATCCAAAGGCTTGGGCATGGCACATAACCTTTTACCTAGCACCTCTACTTCCATGAATTAGTCCTTAGTAAATAATCCTGAATGCAGGCAAAGATTTAGCAATAAGCATGTTCTTTATAGCACTTTTTTTTGTTGTTGAGAAAAGTTGGAAGTAACGTAAATGTCCATCAAGTTGTCATCAGTGGAATACAGTGCAGCCGTTTAAAATGATAACAGGAGAGAACGTGTGACGGCATCGAGAAAAGATGATGCATGATTAGATTTAAAAAGCAGATTCCAAAACGGTATCTTTTAAAAGTGCATGTATGTGTATACATGGGCTTAGGAAAAAAAGCCTAGAAAAATATGTATCAAAACGTTAATAATGTTTAACTATGGATGGCCACGTCAGAGTTTTAATTTCTAACGTTCTTCTTCCCCCTCTGTATTTATAAATGTATTGCAGTGAACATTTCAATCATTTTTAAAGAGGACAATAAAGTATAAGTTTTAAGACTAAGTTTCCCCCGCTATACTCCCACTCCCGCCTGCCCCCAAGGCAGTGAGCAGAAACACTTGTTCCAGAGATAGAGCAGGAGTTGGTTGCCATAGCAACTGAGGCCCTCTAAAAAGGAAAGTGAATTTCCGGGGCAGGTGTGTGTGTGTGGCCCTGGCTTTCCCATCGGGAACGCTGAGATAGGCTTTACCACACTGATCAGTTCCTGACTCCGTCTCTCAGTCTTCAGTCTTCATACCAAGCAGATGCATGGCATAAAAAGTGCATTAGCCAGTTCCAGTCTCCGAGTGGCGGTGGGTCTCGGGTCTCATGCTCATTCACAAACAATCCAGAACTCGCCTCTCTCCTGGTTTCTGGTCGAGTCCATCTCATCCAATAAATCTTAGCATGAGATGCTCTCCATGGGGTGGTGATGAGTTCCCCGTCAGCTAGCCTCTTCCTAAAGACATCAAACGGGAGTAATTGTTTGAAAATCTCCCTAACTGTGGGTTTGCTCACGATTGGTTTGCTTTCCCCTGACATTGTGGGTAGATCCGTGAATCTCTCTCATCTCACCTCACATTTGTGTGTCTTCCCATGTGCCCAGTCCCGGCTGACGAGCCAGAGCGAAGCCATGGCCCTGCAGTCGATACGCAACATCAGAGGGAATTCGCACTGTGTGGACTGCGAGACCCAGAGTAAGTTGTGCCAGCAGGTGGGGCTGGACCCTGAGCCACGGGAGAGGGCCTGGTGGGACTGAGCCCGTAAGCAGCGAGCCCGAATCTTGTGTATTTGGCGCAGACCATTTAATACGTGATTTAACAGCTTCGAAGGAATTGTAGTGTTTTTGTTTGGATTTTATTTTCACACCACACACTAGAGCCTCACTGGCTACAACACCCTATTTCTCTGATGCTTCTGAGCACACAGAATCACCTGCAAGCTGTAGGCCTGTGCCATGTCCAGGAAGGGGCCTTTTGCTTAATTGTTGATCAGGGATTTGCTTTTCCATAAAAATAGCGTGGAATTGATTGATTCCTGCCCAGAGATTTCTGTTTGTTTTTTAATTTCAAAATCGTATCTCTTGGGTATTGCCATCAAGTAATGTCTGGTTTTTGTTGTTGTTTTGTGTTTTGCGTTTTTTTGTAATCTTACGTTTACGCCGCATTAAAGAATTTGGCTGGGCTGATGGAATCGGTAGATGCTGCTCCGTGCCCTGGAGGAACCCATTTTGGCTTTGTGCTTTCAGTTTTCTGACACGTAATTCTGTTTTCCCTCTTAGACAGTCTCTTTGTTGTTCGTGTCCTTGAGGGCAGGTGCTTTACTTTTATATCTTTAAATCCCAGCCACAGGGTTTGTGCACATGATAAATTTTGAGTAAGCTTTTCTATTCATGTATGTTTTTTTAGTAAAGTAGGGTTTTTAAGAGAAGGAAATCCAGTTCAAACAACCTAAAGGGTGCTAGCGCCGGGCCGGGCGCTGCCCGGGGCTGCAGGCATGAGCAGGGTGTGGTTCCGCCTGTTCCAGAAGCTGAAGAGCGCTGGGCAAGCCACGGGCCCAGTGACCGAGAACCAGGCGGCAGGCAGGCCGGGAGGAGGCACCTGGCGTCAGGGCGTTGGCATTTTCACAAAGCTCTGGAACATGGGTGGGATTTGGGCAGATCGCGGGGACTGTGAAGGCATCTTTGTGGGCAGAGCGACCAGCTTGAGTGAATCGAATCGCAGGATGTGGAGATGCAAGGCTTGTCAGTTCTCTGGGTGCATTTGGGCAGACGGAAGTTGCTTGAGTTGGGAAGCTGGTGGAAGACAAGGGGGGGGGCTGTCGATTTTAAAGCCTTCTTTCTTCGTTTTTAAGCAGAGGGAAATCATTAGATGTTTTATAGCAGAGAAAGACGGGATCTGAGCTGTACTTTGGGGTAATTGATCTGGTGGTTCTATTCCAAATAGGTGGGAACAGCAAGGCAGAGACTGGGCTGGATTTCAGCCATCTAAATGCAGGGAAACAAGGCCCTCTTCAAGCTGGTTTCAGACAAAAGGAAAGGCAGGAGCCATTTCTGAGAGACACGTGTGGGTGAGGACAGGAGAGGGGAAGTTGCCGAGTCCAGGACTACCTTTTCTGAAGTCTTTCCTCCCAGGCAAGGGAAGTGGTTTCTTCTTCTAGTATCTTGAGGGACTTTACCTTAAAGTATTTTTTATCGTTATTTGAGTTTTTAAGTTTTACTGTTAAAATGCATTAAAATGCATGATGAAATGGAATTGGAAGAGAAAAGTAGTAATTTGAAGTGTGTTTTGATTTAAAAAAAAAACTTTTTTAAAGTAAGCTGTTTTAAAAGCACAAATTCTGAGAGCTATGGAACATCCAAGAGGGAAAACATCTGCAATTGTGTCCACAGGACATCTACAGATTCCCTTAAAAGGGACAATGTGTGGCTTAAAGTTTTCCGGTTTTAAATTGTTCTGAGACCAGGGAACACAGAGGTATTTTTTTTAAAAGAAGCTTTAGATTACATAAATGTCACGTCATAAATATAGGGGATTCCCATATACCCCACCCTTCCCCTCCCACACTTTTCCCCATTAACAACATCTTTCATTAGCGCGGTACTTCTGTTACAATTGATGAACACATACTGAAGCATTGCCACTAATCGTGGTCTGTAGTTTACATTGTGGTTTACACTTTGCACTGCACAATTTTATGGGTTTTGACAAAATGTATAATGGCCTGTATCCACCATTCCCATGTCATTCAGAACAATTCCAATGTCCCAAAAATGCCCCCATGTTACACCTATTCTTCCCTCTCCTCCTCAGAACCTCTGGTGGCCATTGCCTTTATATCAGTGTTACAAGTTCTTCCATTGCAAGAATAATAATGAGTCTACTTTAGTCCATAGTTGCATTCCCCCCTTATGTTTGTTCATTCCTCAATCTTGAGGATTTGGGGATGGTGATGCCCACTCTGCTTCTGAATGAGAGGAGGGGAAGCGGGTGTGGCTCAATGGATAGAGCTCCCGTTTACCATATGGGAGGCCCTGAGTTCGCTTCCCGGGGCCTCCTTGTGAGGGCAGGTCGGCCGGCCCGCACAGCGCGGTAGGCTGATGCAGCAAGACCTCACAGCAGGAAGCGGGTGTGGCTCAATCGATAGAGCCCCCGTTTACCATGCGGGAGGCCCCGGGTTCGCTTCTCGGGGCCTCCTTGTGAGAGCAGGCTGGCCCACGCGGCGCGGTGGGCTGATGCAGCAGGACCTCACAGCAA
>JAQZBX010100344.1:0-11380 GCA_029593785.1 Cabassous unicinctus | reverse complement strand
TGAGGGCTGCCTTAGTCCACAGCTACATCACTGGACCACCCTGGGGCTGGATAACGAGACCCCGGTCCAGGTGTCTCCCCAGCATTCTGAATGTTTTGCGTTATAACTCACGGCAGGGCTTCTGGATGCTTGCTTGAGCAACAGTTTTATTCTGGGAGCTTGGGGACGCCCCTAGAAATACTTTGAGGCTCCTTAGAGAATCGTCAAACCAGGAGCTGGCGGCTCTATCTGTAGCTTGAGAGGGTTAAAGGATGAATCCAGACTTCTGGGAATGTTGGCTGGTGACTAAGCCGGATCCTTAGCTTGACACCCCACCCCCTCCTGCATGGGTGACCCAGATTGGGAAGCTCCAAAGAGCGGCCCCCAGCCCATCACCAGCAGGCTCCTGTCGGCCCCGTCACCGCAACCCGGGGGAGGCCCCAGACCTCAGTCTGCTTTGATTCTGCAACTTTTTCCAAACCCTGAGCGTGATTCACATCCCAAAGCAACGAGTGGAATTTCTGAACACGGAGAGCTGCGGCCTCGTCTGGGCTTCTGAGAGGTCCTCTACTTCCTACCTTCCGGGGCAGCCGAGAAACGAAAACGTGAAAACCCTCACCACATTCTTCCTGCATGAAGCAAGGCCCTTATCAGGGAGGAAGAAATGACATGCAGCCTGAACAACGCTCAGCATTTAATCTGGCTCCTTTTACGTTGGATTGATTTTATTTGACAAGCCCAGTAGTTATCGGAAACCACAGGACAAGTCACAGTCCATAATTTCACCATTTACTGACAAAGGCCATGGACGGCCTCTTCTTCCCATTACTGCCCTTTTTTTTCTTAAGAAAGCAAGTGGGAGCTCAGCGTGTCGACGGTTCTACCTCTTACCCTGTGCCGTCGATACCATCGCCCTGTCTCCCCAGCAAGGCGGCCCCTGGCCAGGACTCAGAAAGTTAGCGCCCTATTCCAGCAGGGCTGGTAAAGAAGTGAATAACTCTTGCATAATTAATAGAGCTTTCATTCCTCCAGGACGATGAAAACGTCGTTTTTCGCCCGTGCCTCTTATCTGGCTTGCAGGACGATCGCGGCGGTGCATTGCCACTGCCTGAGAACACGATGAGAGATAAAGGCCATGGAAAGGCGGACGAGGGGAGTGACAGGGCAGCCTTTGTGAGGCCACAGTGGGCCCCGCTTTCTGCTTCTGAACGTGGTGAGCCATGGGGAGAGGGTCCAGGAGGGCCGTGATGGGGGACTCACCCCTCTGCGAGTGTAGCGTGGCTGGGACCCTGGGCAGAGAGAGGAGACTGCGGTAGCTTCACCTCCTTTGGTGTGAATGGGGGCCGCCGGGTGGCTGCCTCCCAGGCTAAATCCTTCAGGTTAGACTCTGAGCCATCCTCGTTTTTATCCTCCTAGTCTGGTCCTGAGATGCAGTAGACACTAGATAGGTTTTTAGATGAATGAACAGATGAAAGAGAAAGAGGAAGGGAGGGAGAGAAGAAGGGAGGGAGAGAGAGAGGAAGAGGGAGAAAGAAGAAAAGAAATTTTCAATGGAAATGCAATCCTCCCTCTCTCTCTCTCTCTCTCTCTCTCTCTCTCTCTCTCTCTCTCTCTCTCCTTCTCTCTCTCTCTCCATAGCTCCTTTGCCTCATAACTTCCCTCCTTGGCTTTTCCAAGCTCCCACTCCAGGTCCTGGTCCCCTTGGAGTGTCTTGATGCCAGTTCTGGGTACAGGCTGAGGCAAAGGAACTTTCACTTGCAGTTAAGAAGGACCAGTACACAGCACTTCACAGTTGCAGAGCACTTCCAAATGCCAGCATCTTCTCTGGACCTTGTGGCAGCCCTCGAAGCAGGGCCTCTCATGATCTATTTTACCATAGACATCCTGTCATGCAAAGAGGTTAGCTCAATTGCCCAAGGGCTAAGCTATCTAAGAGCTGGAATTTGGATTACGTTTGTCGTGGAATTCAAATTCCATTCATTCACCCTCAATCTCTATTTCATTCACTAGCTCAATCTCTCTCTCTCTCTCTCTCATCTCTATCTCACACACAGAATCTAAACTGGGATCCTGTGTGCTGGCACAATAAATCAATAAATTCTGGTTGAACGGATCAGTCACATCACACCTGCAGTTGGAACACTGTTTTTATCAGTTTGCCCTACATTGCCAGCATTTTCCATGCTGCTAAATTGTCCTCAAGGCCTGAGTTTTAATGTTTGTTTCATCATGTGTCATATTCTTTGGGTACACCATAACATATTTAGCCAGTGTCTATTGCTGGAAATTGATTTCATGGCTGTTTACATTTGGTAATAACTATCATACTATAATACACTTATTTAGGCCTGATTTATCCTTGAGATACAATTCTACACGGGGAATTGCTAGGTCAATGAGTTGGAATATTTTTTTATACCTCTTGATACATAATGCCAAAATGTCCTCCAGAAATCACAGTTCCATTTCTGCCCTCCCCATCAGGACAAGAGATGTCCATTCACCCAGCCCTCACTAACGGTCCATTCACCCAGCCCTCACTAACGGTCCATTCACCCAGCCCTCACTAACGGTCCATTCACCCAGCCCTCACTAACGGTCCATTCACCCAGCCCTCACTAACGGTCCATTCACCCAGTCCTCACTAACGCTGAGTACTATGACTTTAAAAATCGGAGTGAGTTTGGAACTATTCTCCTTTTACTGCGCATTTCCTTCATTACTAGTGAACTTGAACATTTGTTTAGAAAGTGTCTACAGATTTCCTTTTAGGTCCTTCCTAACCTTTGGTTTATTGATTTGTACCAGTTCCACAAGGTGAGAAATACAGATCTTTGTCTCTCATATAGTTTGTACATATTGCTCCCAGTTTCCCTTTTTCTTTTTACCTTTATTCACCATGTTCTTTTACTAACAGAATTTAAATACATTTTAAACTTAGGTTATGTCACAAATTCACACTGCCTTGGTGGTTCAGAAAGCCTCGCCCACAAGTTTAGTTTAGAGTGCTCATGAGCTGGCAGCTCCCTGAGACTCTTGACTGAGCAGAAATCCTCTGTGGAGAAACCCACCTTCAAATCCGGCCTCAATGAAGACCCCAAAGTAAACCCACTTCAAGGACTTTGAGTCTCAGTCAACACAGCATTACACACGTGGAAACGGTCCCGTAAACAAGACCCAAAGGGAAAGCAGCAGAGCAGCACCTGGGAGAATCTGTCCCACAGGCTTCAGATATTGGAAGCATTAGACAAGAACATAAGTTTATTTAATATGTTTAAAGAAATAAAATAGGAGATTGAAAATATGAGTGTGGAACAAGAGTGTATGGAAAAAATGACCAAGTAGACTTGAAAAACAACTAAAATATAAAAGCTAAAATGAAAAACATTAAGAGGAAATTAAAAACTCAATGGATGGGTTTAACTACAAATTAGACACAACAAAGGAGAAAATCAGTGAACTGGGAGACAGAGCTGTGGAAATTACCCTGCATGAGGCACAGAGGGGAAAAGAGCAGAGGACATAAAAAATAGAGAAATATAGTAATAGATTGATAAGGGTTAACTTATACCTAATCAGATGAAGAAGAGGTGAAATTTGATGAAATAATGACCAAGAATTTCCAAGAACTGATAAACTACCCTAATCTTCATATTCATGGAGCCTATAAAATCCAAAGCATGAGAAATAAAAATCATTATTTTCTAGTGACATAAGAATGAAACTGCAGAACCCCAAAAATGAAGAGATATTAAAAACAACCAGAGAGAAAACTCAATTTTCCTCCAAAGCACTGGCAATTAGACTGACACCTGACTTCTCAACGTCAACACTGGAAGCTGGAAACTATTTACTTTGTTGGAAAACAGTAATTTCCTACCTAGAATGACTGTACCCAAAGGAAATATCTTTCAAAAATAATGGCAAAATTAACACACTTTTAGACAAATAAAAATGTGTTCCTGCCAGCAAATTTTCCCTAAAGAGAATTCTAAAGGATGTATGTCAGGCAGAATGAAAGAAACCTCAGATGGCATATATGAGATTCAAGAAGAAACAAGGGCAAAGAAAGTGGTAAATATGTGAGCAAGCACAGTAAAACATCGGTTGTGCAAAACAATAAAAAGTCTTATAGAATTTTACAAATGGCAATATTATAAAAGTCAGTGGGCAGTGATTGGAGTTAGTGTTTTAAACCTCTATTGTTGGGGAGTATAGAAGTATATTGATTGATTTTGAATTTTGATAAGTTCAGTGTTTACTTTAAAGTTCTTCTAGGGTGAACTCTAAAAAAAGAGAAATAGTGTGCATAAATTTCAAATTAGCAATGGTAAAAAGTGGAATACGAGAAAACAGTCAATCAATCCAAAGGATAAAGAACAGAGAAGGAAAAGAAACAAAAGAGGCAAGAAAAATAACAGTTCAAAAATAAATGATAGAAACAAATCCTTATATCAGTGACTAAAATGAATGTAAATGGAACAAAAACTCCATTAAAAGAGAAAAATTTCCAAACTATATTTTTTTAAAATCCAGTGATAAGCTGTCTAAAAGTGATTTATCTAAAACATAAGAATATAGAGAGATTAAAAGTAAAAATATGACTTTGCTAGGATTGTACAAAGCACAGGACTGTATGACACAGTGAGCCGTGTGGTGGGTGATGGACTGTGGTTAACTGTACAAATATGGGAGCATTCTCTCATGCATGATAACAAATATGCAATACTAATACATGGTGTTACTAATAGGGAGGTGTATAGAAAAATAAATCAAATGTAAGCTATGGACCATAGCTAGTAGTTATATTTTGATGATGGTCTTTCCTAATTTGTAACAAATGTTCCACAACAATGCAATGTGTTAGTGGAGGCATGATGAATGGGAATTCTGCATGTTATGCATGATTGTTTTATAAACTCACAACTTCTCTAATAAAAAAAGTTAAAGTATGAAAGGTAATAGACCAAGTACCTACTAATGGAAAAATGACATAGATAGAATAATATCAGATAAATAGGCTTTAAGTTGAAAAAATCTTTGCTAGACTGATTTCTGAAAAAACATAAGAACTTCACATCAGTTAAACTCCATTTACCCACTGCACACCCTTTGTGCTCTTTTTGTCAAGTGTTTTGGTTACCTGCATTATAACACCAAGAAGACATTATTATTGTAGTTGTCTTAAGTAATCCATGTTTATTACTATTTACCAACATCTTGACCTTTTGGGGTCCTCTTTATGGCTCCCTGAAGTTTTGTGATTCCATTTGGGATTATTTTCCTTCATCCTGAAGAACTCTCTTTAATAGTTCTTGTGCATGTATGCTAATGAAATGAGAGAATTCTTTTTATTCTTTGGAAACATTTTTATTTCATCTTAATTTTGTCAAAGATATTTTCACTCGCTATAGAATTCTATATCGACACTTTTTCCCCCCTTTAAGCACTTTAAAGAAGTCATTCCATTGTTTTTTGATTTACATAGTTTTGTGGAAAAATCAGTCATCAGTCTTACTGTTGCTTCTTTGAAAAGAATCTGTCTCCTCCTCCACTCCCACTGCTGTTTTTTAAAGATTTTTTCTTTGGTTTTCAGCATTCTGACTGGAGTGTGCTTAATAGACTGTAATAAATCATGTGTACATATCTTAAACCTAAAGTATCCATTAAACTGACAAGCTGGTAAGGAAGGAAAATGGACTAATAACAAGATTTTTATAGAAATTTATAAGTTGGTTCTAAAATTCATATGGAAATCCAAAGAACTTAGAATAAATAGCCAAAATAATTTTAAAGAAGAAAATATTGGAGGATTTACACTACCAGATTTCAAGACTTTTTATGAAGCTACAATCCTTAGGATGGTCCCAGTGTAAGAACAGATGGAGATACATGAAACAAAATATAAGAGTCCAGAAGAAGACCACACATTGGGGAAAGAATAGTATCTTCAACAAATGGCGTTAGGAAAACTGGATATCCACATGCACGAAAGCTCTGATTTAACTCAGTGGGGAAAATGAAAGTCATTTCAATAAATGGAGTCGAAGCAAATTGCTATTTGTATAAAAACAAAACAAAACAAAAAAACCCTCACCCCTATTTCACTCCATGAACAAAAATCAATTTGAGATGGATCATAAACCTAATTGTGAAAGCTAAAGCTTCAAAAAGTAATGTTGGCCAGTCTATGGCCAATTGATTTTTGACAAGTGTGATGGTTAGGCTAATGTGTCAACTCGGCCAGGTAATTGTGCCCAGGTGTTTCGTCCAGCAAGCACTGGGCTAATTGTAATACAAGAGCATTTATGGTCTTCGATCACCAGTGAGTTTACTGCCTGGATGGCTGATTACATCTGCATCAATCAGGGAGATTGTATCAGCAATGGGTGAGGCTTTTATCCTATCAATTGAATGACTTAAAAGGGGAAGTGATTTCAATATTCAGAGAGAATTTCCCAGCTTGTCGTTGGACAGGCAACTTCTCCCAGAAACTCATCAACGACCCTTCGTCGGACTTTCATCAGAGCCACTGGTTTGCAGCCTGCCTGCGGAACCTGGACCCGTGCATCCCCACGGTCGTGTGAGAGACTCTTTTAAAATCTCATATTATTGACAGATATCTCCTGTTGATTCTGTTTCCTGAGAGAACCCTGACTAATACAACAAGTGTGCTAACTACACACATTGGGGAAAGAATAGTATCTTCAACAAATGGCGTTAGGAAAACTGGATATCCACATGCAGAAGAGTGAAGTTAGACTCATACCTCACACTATATATAAAAACCAACTCAAAATGGAACAAGGACCTAAATGAAAGAGTTAAAACTCTAAAACTCTTGGAAGACAGCATAGGGACAAATCTTCATGACCTGGGATTCAGCAGTGGATTCTTAGATATGACCCCAAAAGCATGAGCAGGACAAGAAAAAATAGTTAAATTTGATTTCATCAAAATTAAAAACTTTTGTACATTGAAGGAAATTGCCAAAAAAAATGAAAAAACAACCTACAGAATTGGAGAAAATAATTTCAAACCATATATCAGATAAAGGTTTAATATCCAGAATATCTAAAGAACTCCTACAATTCAATAAAAGTCCCAACAACCCAATTTTCAAAAAGGGCAAAGGACTTGTTTAGACATTTCTCCAAAGAAGATATACAAATGGCCAATAAATACATGAAAATATGTTCAACATCATTTGCCTTTAGGGAAATGAAAATTAAAACCTCAATGAAATACCACTTCACACCCACAAGGATGGCTATTATTAAAAGAATGGCAAATAAATACAGGAGAGGATGCAGGGAAGTGAGAACCCTAGTGCATTGCTGTTGGGAATGTAAAATGGTGCAGCCACTGTGGGAAGCAATATGGTAGTTCCTCAGAAAGTGAAATACAGAATTACCATTTGTCCTGGCAATCCTACCTCTAGGTATAAGTTCAGAGAGAGTGAAAACAGGGCTGCAAACAGATACTTATACACCAACGTTTACAGCAGCGCTATTCACTGTAGTGAAGGGCTGGAAACAATGTGTCCATAAACAAAGGAATGGATACACAAAATGTGGTACATGCACACAGAGTTGTAGACAACTCATTACTAAAACGACTAAGAGCCCATTTTTTAAAAAAATGGACAAAAGACATAACAAAACTTCATTATAATAGATCCCTGAATGGTCAAGAAGTACATGGAAAGAAGCTCAAAATTACAAGTTAGCAGGGAAAGACATTTTTCAACCGTAACAAGATGCAAACACATATCCCCAGAACGGCTAAACTTACAAACACCTAGCAATTATTCCTAGGTGACTATCCAAAAGAAATAAAAATATAAATCCCCAAAAGGACACGTACAAAAAATTTTATGGAAATTTTATTCACGGCAGTTTCAAACTGGAAACAACCCAAATGTTCATCAAAGGAGAAAGGATAAGCAAATTGTGGTACGTTCATACAATGGAATACTTTTCAGCAATAAAAAGGACAAATTACTGATACAAGTAGCAACGTGGATGAATTGCCAACATTTTGCTGAGCAAAAGACGTCAGGCACAAAAGATTGAGTCTGTCTAAGTCCATTTATTTGAATTTCGAGAAGAGGCAAAACAGTGATGAAATTCAGAGTAGTGGTTACCTCTGGGAGTGGCTATTGCCTGGACAGAGCATGACAGAACCATCCGCCCTTTGCAGATTTGATCTGGATGGTGGCTATGAGGGTGCTAGCGTGGAAAACGCACTATAGGTGCACTCGGATTTGTGCGTTTTACCTTATTTAATTGCACTTCAATAAAACGCTGTTAAATGTTACTATTAACAACAACACTTAAAATAGAAAATACTTAGAAATAGATCTAACAAATTATGTGCAAGATCTATTGTAGAGAAAATTGTAAATTTTGTTAAGAGTCTTTAAAGAAAATCTAAATCAATGAAGAGATACCGTTTTAGGGAATGGTAAACTCTCATAAGATGTCAATTCTTCCCAAATTCATCTTTAAGTTAATGCAATTCCAAAAAACTCCCAAGTGTGTATGAATGTGTGTGCAACTTGAAAAGCTGTGTACTTACATATTATATAGAAGCTCAAAGGATTACAGAAAGAGCCTCCTGTAAAAGAACATTGTGGCAGAATTTGAGTTTCTAGATAGCAAGCATTATTATAAAACAGAAGCAATTAAGTACTGCAGTGTTGCAGAAATAAACAAAATGGCCCGTGGGACGGAGGAGAGATCTCACAAAAACAGGCCCACGGGTGTCTGGAAAGAGGATTTGTGTGGACATAGCATTGCGGGGCAGAGAGGAAAGAAGGAGCGTACAGGTAAACTATTCAAGGGTGATTGGAGGTCTTTACCAACACATAAAACCAATCGGATCCCACACCTCACCTACTTACAAAAGTTATTTACGGATTGATAAGGATCTAAATCGAAAGATACGATCGAACAACTTTTAAGAAGATTGTTTACGACAATATGTTTATAACTTAGAGATTATTTTCCTTGTGAGTACCACAAGGGAAAGATAGATTTAACAGACTGCATTCAGATGAAGAACTTGCATTCATTAAACAGAAGACAGGGTGACATGACAAGCCTCAAACTAGGAAACGATATTGGCAACGCAAGTAGCCTCCAAAAATATTAGTGTCCAGAATTTAACAGGAGCTTCTATAAATCCACGAAAAGACAAAGATGTATAGAAAAACGGTAAAAAGCTCTCCACAAAAGAAGAAAACTGAATGGTCAATAGATGTATAAAGACATCCAACCTCATTAGTAGTCAAAGAAACAAACAAAATCCAAAATGTTATTCCACACATACCATATTGCTAAAACGAACTAATTTAAAAAATACGAGTTGTTGACAAGGATGTGAAACAATAGGCATTTTCACAATGGCTGCTTGGGATGAAAGAGGATTCTACCAATTTGGAAAACAACGGGCATTATCAGGTATCTGCCGAAGCCTCTTTCAGGCGCGGGCCAAAAGAACGGCTTGCGGATTTGCGTCAGGACGCAGGCTCCTGAGAGCTCAGGGCAGCTGCTTGCAGCGACAGGATACGCCAAAGCACCCGGAGTCCGTGAGGAGTGGAGTGGACGCAAAGAGCCCAGCATATCCCGCCATGGGGCTCAGTGCAACAGTGGACGTACATGACCCAGGCTGAAGCCAGCAAACCAGGAGAGTCTCAGAAACACAATGTTGAGCAAAAAATGCCCGTGGACGAGAAACACACAGAGCACGTTTCCATTCATGTAAAGTTTCAAAAACATTCCAACCTAAGCAGATAGAGATATAAACATGTGGTAAAACTATCCAGAACCCTTCGGTACGATAATCAAAGAATTCAGAAACATGAGTGGGCAGGGACACACAGGGTGATGTTTGTTTGCTGTAGCTTTTTGTTGTACTTTAGTTTTTTAGATCAGCTACTTAATGAAAACTATTTTTTTAAATTTACAGATAAACCAGATTTGATTTCCTACCCTTTTAATTCAGGGTTTTTCTGTCTAAATTATAAATGAGGGAAGCGGCAGCGCTCACGGGGCAGGGCTGGTAGAAATGAAGCTGTCCAGGGGTGCACCCTGATCTTGCCATTTACTAGCCGTGTGAACTCAGGCATGTAATTGACCTTTTCTGTGCCTCAATTACCCCTCTGTAGAGTGGGGAAATCACCCCCCAGTAAAGTGCTTAAACGGGTGTTTGGCCCTGAGGAGCACTCCCAGGTTAATTTTTATTTGGGATTTGTTGGCTTTTTCATACTTCTACATTTTGGGGTTGTTTTGCTCTGCTTCTTTCCCCTGATGAATAGATTTATGTTTTAGAGCAGTTTTAGACTGACAGAAAAATTGAATAGATAATACAGAGGGATCCATACCCCCCTCCTGTGAATACAGCTTTCCTATGCTCAGCGTCTTGTGTAAGGGGGGCGCGTTTGTTGCCAGCAGCGGGCCAAGGCGGATAGAGTGGTAACTTAAATCCGTCGTGTACGTTAGGATTCACGCTTTGTGTTGCACGGGTCTAAGCGTTCTGAAAAAACGCCCAGCGTCTTGTATCTGCCTGTGCCTGCGAAGTCACACGGAAGAGTTTCCCGCCCTAAAACTCCCCTGGGCTCCACTGCTTGCTGCGACCCCCGAAGCCTGGGCACCCCCTGATCTTTTTACTCTGACAGTTTCACCTTTTCCACAAGGTCAGAGAGTTGGAATCATACAGTTCGTGGCCTTCTCAGACTGGCTTCTTCCACGTAAGCAGCGTGCATTCACGTGTCCCCCATGTCTTTTTGTGGCTTGATAGCTCATTCCCTTTTATTGCTGAATAGTATTCCATTGTTCAGAAGGGTCAGTTTTATCCATTCATCCATGGAAGGCCATCCTGGCTGCTTCTGAGTTTTGCTGCTATAAACCTTCCGGTGCAGGTCTTGGTGTGGACCTAAGATTTCTCCTCAGTTGGGGAAATACCCAGGAGAGCGGCCGCTGGCGCCCACGTGGTAGTGTCTCCAGCTCTGAAAGAAGCTGCCGACCGCCCTCCCAGGTGGCTGCAGCACCATCACCGGCAGCACAGAGTCCCCGCTGCCCCACGGCCTCACCTGCATTTGGTGCTGTCAGTTTTGTTTTGTCTCAGCTCTTCTAACAGGCGTGCGCCGGTACCTCATGGCTGCTGTAATTTGTAATTCCCTCATGACACGTGTCGTGGCACGTCTTTTCACACACTTACTGACCATCTCTATAGCTTTGTTGGTGAGGTGTCTCTGCAGACCTTTTGCTCATTTTTAAACTGGGTTGCTTGTTTTCTTATCGCAGAGCTTGAAGGATTCTTTGTTTATTTTAGATACAAGTTCTTTATCAGATATTTTGCAGATGTTTTGCAAATATTTCTCTCTCTGTGGTTTTTT
>JAQZBX010100343.1:0-11374 GCA_029593785.1 Cabassous unicinctus | reverse complement strand
AATGTGGTCAAGCAGTTTACAGAAAAGATTATTTTTTAACATTGTTGGCTTAATTCCCCAGTCTCTCTAACTGTTTTCCTTGGGTGATCTCATCCAATCTCATGATATAGCCTATCATTTACAAATACTGATTCCCAGATCTAATTCTGCAGCCCTGATTGAATTTTATACTTTAAAATCCAACGGTCAATATGAGGCAGAAAAGCATCACCATATTCCAAGTTCTTCAATGTTGAGGAATGAGCAAACATAAGGGGGGAACTCAACCACGGACAAAGTAAACTTATTAATATAGTAGTAATGAAAGAACATGATAGAAAGAGAGTGGTTATCAGAGGTGCTGAGGGGAGAGGGAGAGGATAACAGGTGGAACATGGAGCATTTTTAGGACATTGGAATTAAGTATAAACCACAATGTAAAATATAGACCTTGATTAGCAGCAATGCTTCAATATTTATTCATCAATTGCAACAAATGTACCACACTATTATAAGACGGTACTAATAGGGGAAGATGTGAAAAAAGGAGGGGTGAGGATATATGGGAATGCTTTATACTTTGCAACTTTTCTGTAATCTAAAACCTCTTTAAAAATAAAGGTATATATATTACAACTCTTTACCAAACATTTTCACTTGTATATCTTCTGGATGGCCTAGACTAACTTTGATGTGATAATTCTTCTAGGGAAGTGTCCACTCCTGTAGTTATTGGAAGATTTTGGTTCCCTGGGGCTGTTAAATTGAGGGTTTCATTTTATAGCTGGCTGTCTTCCTGAGTTCTTTGCTATGTGGTCCTCTACAAAGCGGCAGCTCCTCATCAAAGCGTGCAATCCAAGGAAGGAATAAGAAAGTATGCTATAAAGACTGAAGTCCATATCTTCTCTGACAATCATGAACATGTCATTTAATCAGCATTGTCTTTGCTAGAAGCAAGTTCATAGCCTATACCACTATTGGGTTACTTAAAGTTGTGAATACCAGGATGCAGGTATCATTGAATGCCATCTTCAGGTCTTCCTGCCACAGGCTGCCCTCCATTGTCAAAATCCATCACCTTGTGATTCAGGATTTGGAACATATCATCACAATACAGCATTAGGCAAAAGTCCAGAATTTCATCAAATGAAACCAGTCATGCCCAGGTTTGGATAAAGCTCTTCTGTTAAACTTGTAGATACAAATCGTCCTCCACTGTGGATCTTTGATCTTAAAAAGACAACTTATATGCCCCAAATCCACCCCAAATTCAAAGGTGAAACAGGCATGGGATAATTGTCCATTTATTTCTGTTCAAAAAAGACAAGTATAAGAGGCACAAAAGTGTCAGTGGCCAACAGAAGTTTTAGATCTCCTGGGTTAATGATGGAAGTTCCTTGATAAGCTTTCAAGGCCTGAGAATAATTCTCCATGGCCCGTTGTTTCATCCACTAAGCTTTATCTGCTGTGATCAATGTTGGCTAAGATTTGATAAAAGTTTAAAAAACTTATCAAATTGTATACTGATACAATACTAAAATTTATTTTTCTAGCTTTTTAACAGTTTTCTAACTTTATTAGTCCGTCCTTAGTAAAAGGTTATAAAGGTTGCTTTTTTTTTCTAAATAATCATTATAAAAGACAGAGTCTGTGTTTTATTGGAGTAACTTTTTGTACTTCATGTTAATCTTCTCATATCCTTAGTGGTTTAAGAACAAAAAAGCAAAGCTTCTATTATTTTAGAAATAGAGAACTAAATATTGTTTCTGTTTAATCATAATGTTAAAACCTGACAACGTTTAACATTTAAAGCAACCCTAAAGTATATATTTTTATTTCAAATTGATGCAAAGAATTTGTTCCTTCACCTTGTAAAAGAGGAGTTGCTAAAATAATTAGTAGAGTATATTATGAATTACAGGGGAAGTGTTTGGGAAGTATTGTAAAATTTAGAAAAGGATTTTCTAATTTTCTCTTGGTGAGATTTTTATCAGAGAAATGTTATTCATGTATATATTTAGAGATTGTATAAAATTACTAAAACTGGACAATGTTCACAATGTCCATATTGTTTCCTGATACTGGTTTTTTCATGAGTATGGTATTGTTGGTTATAGTTTTAGTTATTCTAAGAAGAATGTTACTTGTCATGAAAACAACTTAATTTCCTTCTCAAACTGTTTTGTACTTAGGCATCTCTGAAAGAGATTGCAGTCAGCTCATCTTAAGAGAAAAAAGGACTTTTAAAGAGAAGCCAAGCAAGTCTGAAACTTATGTTCTACCTGTTGATTGACATAACTTTGGTAAAAGTATAAAATTAAAATGAAATAAAAATTCTGCTGAGGTCTGTGGTTAACAATCTCAATCTAAATTAATAGTCAGTTTTTTAAATCTCCAGAAAGAGCATCATTTAAAATTCTCATAAGGGAAATAAGGCCTAGATTGTATCTCCTGCAACAGTCACATTAATTCATGGGCTTTAATTGTTATTCTGAATTATAAGATGCTTTACTCTTTGGGTATAACCTAATAAGTCCTTAGTGCATTAAGTGTCTGTATGACAACTGAGACTCAGAACAAAAGTTTGCCAGCTCTAATGTGATGAAGAGGCAGAATTAATTCTAAAAGACCACCCCAATTAAAGAAGCAAAAGTAAGAATCAGGCTTCAATTAAAAGGTAAATGGGGCTAATCCAGTTCAAGACTAATGTGAATCAGAATGCAAGGTAAAAAAGCCTTTTTAGTATTTTAAAACTTTAAATTCTATAGAGATCAAAAAAGGTAAAATTTATTTTGTCAAGAAAATGTTTAAAATATATGTAATGTACTGTATTAGTCAGCCAAAAGGGGTGCTGATGCAAAATACCAGAAATTGGTTGGTCTTCATAAAAGGTGTTTATTTGGGGTAGAAGCTTACAGTTACTGGTCCATAAAGCCTAAGTTTCTTCCCTCACCAAAGTCTGTTGCTACATGTTGGAGCAAGGCAGCTGCTGACATTTGCCAGGGTTCAGGTTACTTGGGTTCCTCTCTTCCCAGGACTCTTTGTCTCTCCAGGCTTAGCTCCTCTGTTTCCTCCACAAGGTCAGCTGTAGACTATCAGTTGAACGGCTTGCTTCTCTTCTCCCGGGGCCTTCTCTCCAACATCAAACTCCACCATCAAAACTTCTCTAACACTGTCCTTTGCCATGTCTTTTATCTTGGAGACCCCACCCACCAAGAGGTGGGGCTCAACACCCTATTGACATTGCCCAGTCAATGCCCTAATCATAACTTAATCATGCTCAGATTAACAGATCAGTTTATAAGCATAATCCAATATGTATTTTTGGAATTCATAATTATATCAAACTGCCAAACAGCGACATGTACTATCTAATTTAACCTGTCTAGTCAGTTTATTTGAACAGCCTAGATATCATGGAACGAAAAATAAAGAATGAGATTGTGGTGTTCTGTACAGAATTGATATAATACCCTGATGCATTTCAAAGTGTTTTGAGCATAAGTTAGAAAGGTATTTGTGAGACCGGGGAAAAGCCTACTTTTCTTTCAAGCAATAGGGGCTCTTAATTTACTGAAACTGTAAAAACCTGTGAAAATAAACTCTGAAACCTATCCACCCTGCCTAATAAAAGGAAATATGCTAATAAGCTGAACCCTCCATCTTGAATTGTGCACTCATGAAGCTTATTTCAGTAATGATGAAGCTAAGCCTAAATAAACTTAATGCCTGAGTCTCCTCCTGAAAACCTCTTTTGCTGCTCAAATGTAGCCATTCTTTCTAAGCCAAATTCTGCAAATAAACTCAATCTTTCCCCTACATAGGACATGTCTTTCAGAGATCTGACAGTGTGGGGCAAGACATAAATCCCAGGGGTGAGCTCTGCCCTAATACCATGGTATTAGACCAAAAGATGTAAAAGAAATAAAACAAAATAAAGTTTCAATGACCAAGAGATTTCAAATAAAGCTGGGTGATCATTGTGGAGGTTACTTTTATGCAGGTTTCAACCAGATAGTGCCAACTGCCACAGAAGGAAAAGCCCCAAGCAACAGTGTTCTGAAAAACCCTAAGGAATTCTCCAGAACCTATCTAAAATCTATAAAATTATTTACACATTATAACATATTTCTATCACATTTATTTAATCCTATAATTCTCAATTTACTTTTTAAATTTAATTTTCAGAGACTTAAAGTCACTAGATTAGTCCCTGAATCCCAAAGGTACCAGTCTCTTAAAAAATAACAATCAGTTCTATTCCTCTTCCTCATAATGTTGATGCACATTTTCAACATGAAGAAGATAGAGCAGTTGTCATCTAAACATATTACTCAATTTTGAGGGAAATGAACAAAACAAAAAGAAGTAATTGTACCCAAAGGTTAAGAATTAACAAATGATTTTGACTACTAAATCATTATATATCATGCCTTTTTAATTTCTAGTCTATTGTAGAAGAGCCAAAAGTAAATACTTGGAATTACTGAAAGTTGCTGAACTAGAATCTAGATGCTTTGATCTCTGTCAATGAGAGTAAAATTATATAATTTTTATCGTATAATTGTAAAACCTTGAGACTGAGCCTTGTTTCCTACCCTCTATCCTGTTTTACAATTTTACAGTCTTAGGATCACCAGATAACCCCTTAATGTTTCTTAATGAAGGTACCTGAGCCAGCCGTACCCCAATTACTTGTTTTTCCAGTTTTTCAAAATACAGCCTAAAGGGCTAAATTTAGGAATGCTGGTAGAATTATAATTTCCCATTTTAAAGAATGCCAATAACCAGTAACCAGTTAGGAACACTCGAGGAATATACATGCAATAGCACACAAATGAGCAATTTAACTAGACACTTAACACTCTCTATATCTAAGCAACACACCAATTAACCAATAAATTGGCATTGAACACTTAATTTAATTAAACACCATTTTTTTTGCTGGATTGTTTATTTTCCCCCAAAGAGAATAGCACTTAGAAAACCAGGAAAAAGGTATAGATGTCAAACCAAGGGGAGTCATTCTGGAAACAAGTCCCAGGGCCTCAAAACCTAGATGCTCAGGACTTGAATCTTCAAACACACTTCCAAATCCACTTCTACCTTGGTGATACACTCACCTAGTCAGATTTCTGGATCTGGAACTGGAACTATTTCTCTCTTTGAAACTTTAAAATGCCATGGGGCCTGGGCTGCCGGGAAGATAGGAAAAACCCAATTACTGAGCCCTTAGAACTACAGGGGCTAGTGGATGTAAAAGGCTTGATTATTGTGCTTACCTTTCCTGCTATGGCACTAGAACCTCTGACAGTCAGACTTGGAGCTTCATGCTTCAGCCATCCTCTCTCTTACATGGCAGGACCAAACAGGGGGGGCTTCCTTTCTTCCTGTGTCTGTCCATGTGAGTCTATTTATATCAGACCCAACAAGGGGGTGGGGACTTAATCTGAATCACAACTCACTGACATAGTCCAATCAAAATCCCTAAAGTAATCTTATCAAATAATATAATCAAAACTCCCTCAACTGAATTTAATGCAATCAACGGGTGTTACATGAAAAGGAATAAATTAGCTTGAAAACATAAATTTTCTCTTTGGGGATTCATAAAATAATCTCAAACTGCCACAGTCTCTCTCAAAAGCCAATGTGAATAAGAAAATCTAAAATTTTACCTTTGAAGACTAATGGAGAAAACAAAAATTTCCTCATGATTCAAGTTCAGAAGATCCAATAGAGCCATTAATAACTCCTCCTGTGTGTTCACCTTTACTGGATGTAGATAAGCCTGAGATAGAAATTATTTCCCCTCTAATACCCATGAAGGTACTCAATTGAGCCAGGGATGATTTTTAAAATAAGCAGCTGAGCAGGCAAAATTTCTACTCTTCCAGAAAATGTCTCCAGAAATAAACAAACAGGGAACCCCAAAAGAATTTTTATATTTGTATACCCCATTTCCTGTATCAGATTTATTTAACTGGAAAAATAATACCCCCTCTAAAGAGGTGACACAAAGTAAATAGATGGCTAAATTGCTTCAATACTTGTAACCAATACTTAAACTGGGCTGGTATTCAAGACTTGCTAAGTACCTTGATAACAGTCAATGAATGGAGAATCATAATTGAAAAGACAGATGAGAAACAAGAAGAAAATTCTGGCAACACAGTGTATACTTGAGCAGGTCTAGCAATGCCAAAATATCAGATATTTAAATGTTGTTAGTGGATGGCTCTGGATTCTGGGCTTCTAGAGTCTTGATTTATGTTGCATAAAAGACTTTAAGGACATGCCATAGGGTAGGCAAGGGAGTAAAACATTTATTAAGAGGCAAGAAATGGGTAAGTTGCTCACGTGGGACCCTGGATCAGGGCTTTCTAAAGTCTGTTTGCTGTTCTGATTGGTTGCCTCAGTGGCCAATTCTCAGGGAGCCAATGGTGAGGCCCTTGAGGGTATCTGGGGCTTTCCCTTGAACTCAATCAAAATTTCTCTCCATCTTGTTCCAAATGGGGTTTTTGTGGATGGGTTTTCATGGGGTCCTTCTCGCAGACTTCTTGGTGGTGGTTTTTTCCTCTAGGGGTTTCCAGGAAGGGTTTCATGGCCATGTTTTTCTGCCAGGTCTTAGACTCATCTTCCCTTTTCTTAAACTAGCCTACACCAGTATGACTTTTATTACTCAGAGTTTTCCTGAAATAAAAAAAAAAAACCTAGAAAATTATAGGAGGACTAGGATTGTCTATCTATAGATTAGCTGAAACTGCCTTTAAAGTTTATAACAATAAGAACCAGGTTAAAAAAAAAACAAAACAGTATTTCAAAAGGCAAATGACACTACTCAAATCTCTAAAGAACTAGGGACAATTAGAACAAGACCACTGCAAAAAAGGTAAGATCCCTGTGCCCACCCTCATCCCTTGAGGGACAGAGAAATTCTTAAGAAATTAGGAACCAACTAATGTGCATATTGCAAGGAAGGAGGACACTGAAAATAAGGTTGGTTTACCTTGCTGACCCCAGTGAAAAACCCCAAAGATAGTTGGACTACATTCCACAGAAACCTGTAATGAAAGGCCCCAGGGGGAGGGAGTGATCTGTGCTACTGAATTAAAACCAAATATTCAAAGCATAGATTCTTCTATGTACTATTCTGGCTAAAAATCTGTTAACCAAGTTAATGCCCAGATAACAACTTCTCCATTGTTTTTGTATAACAGTGCTGTTTAAGATAAGTGAATCATCCCCATCCCAGAGGAAATCTTAAAAACTATAAAAAACAGAACTGTTTTTCACATGCCTTTTTGACCATTTGTATATCTATTTTGGAGAGATATTTATTCAAGGCTTTTGTGAATTTTTAAAAACTTTTAATTTTGCACAAAGTATTTTAAAAAATGAGATTGTGGCATAGAATTTTATTTTATTTACTTGGTAGATTTGTCCCCCACCCCTTTTTCGATTTCACAATCCTTTTTTTGTTATTTTTTTTATTATATTTCACAATCTTATGTCTGATAAACTGCATAATACTTATTAAGACACACCCAAGGATACAACGTTAACTTCTTGCTCTTTATGTTTTACTTTTTATTCATGTTCTGTGGCCATTATTTTTTTCCAGAAAATGCTTCAAATATACTTATTTTTATCTGAGTCTTCTCATTCAATCATAGCCTTTTGCAAATTGTTTCACATCAATAGGAAGAACGCTTATGTTTTCCACTAAATGGCTATATAATATTACACATTATTGAACTGTGTTAATCGATTCACCTATTCTCCTAAAGATGGACATTCTTTTGTCTCAAGTTTTTGGTCATTAGGAATTGTGCCACAATAAATCTCTATGTAAATATATCTTCCCTGAAGGCTAATCACAGGACTGACTTGGAATTCTTTCTACCACACACTCTTCATCAAATCAGTCACAGAAAGTACAAATTCAAAGAAAGTGGCAAAAGACACTATGACTTGATGTTAAAACCATTGATGGAACCATTTTTAATCTTCCTGAACTACCATGATACAGACAAATAACACATTTCCCACTCCCATGCTTTTTCCATTAGTTTTAGCTTATATAAATAAATACTTGGTGGTGTTTGTGTTACTGTGTGCATGAATATGTGAATTTTTATTTTTCACATCCACACACATAGCAAAAGTCACAGACTGAAAAGGTACTTAAAAATCACATTATCAAAAGGAGGGAGATAGACATTTATATGAGACAGGCCAGTGTAAAGGTATCGTTAGCTTGGGTTCCTGCTGAGGTAACCAAATCAAGCCATGGTACAAGTCAGTACACCAAGGCTCAATGTACATGGAGGAATACTTTGGAGATGTTCCTGTGAATTTCAGTAGACAAAAAATTACTTTTAGTACTTCTCAATTTAGAAAAAAAAGACTGTTATTTTGGAACCAAATAGAGTTATGCTTTTAAAAAAAGAAAACATGCACACACAGCTTTTTTTCTGAAGAATCACCCTGGAATACATGACCTATGTTAGCTGAAAGAGCCCAAGTGCTTCTTTATTTCTATTCTTTGTCTAGCAAACACCAACTTACAAATCTAAAATTTTTAAACAAAATATAAAAATATTGAACAGTCTATTACAGATGTGAGTCTGTTTGCTAGGTGTTCCAGGATATTAAAAAATTAGCTGAGCTTATTAATTTTATTTGATTGCTCAAAAAATTAGCTGAGCTTAATTTTATTTCTAAGAAGCTTACAAAGTGGAATATATGTATATATATATACCTGTTAACAAATTAAACATAGTTCAAAGGTATGCTAAGTATAGTTGATGTTATACATTTGTAAAATCATTGAAATTATGGATTGCACATGATTGGGTAAAGTTCAATCTGACATGCTTCATTTAAAAATTGGTATTTAAGATAGCCATTGAAGAGCTGTCAGATTTCTAAAGAGGAAGTGAAGGAGTGTGTTTCAGAAATGGAGGAAGCAGAATGAAGAATGAAGAGGAGATTAAAGTCATTAAGTAGAGTCTAATATGTTTCATCAGATGTCTCGTTGGACTGAAGGAGGAAAGTATAGACCCAGGGTGGCTGTGAAGCATTACATTAAAGATTGTGGTTAAGATAAAAATAGAATGTTCTTTCAGGATATATAACAAGGTATATCGCTAGTGCAGGGTGTTGTTAATTGGGTGATACATGATGAAAAATGCACCTAAAATGTAGTTTTGTGGGATATGAATATATTTGTGTTGTCAGAAGTATGTTTTCTCAATGGACAGAGATCCAGAAAGTAGCTAAGAAAAGCATTGAACATTCATCATTGGGAATTCCTGCTACTTGCTTAAATACGGTGGCAAAAATGTCTGGAATATATAGGCCTTACCTGAGGAAAAAAGGCAGGCCTATATGCTGATCCCTCCATCTTAATGATCTTAATGCTTGTATTTATAAATCTTATTCCTGTAAAAATGAAACTTAGCCTGATTATAATTAATGCCTAAGTGTTCTCTCCAGAAAACCTCCTTGTTACTCAAATATGCCCTTTCTCTAAAAAATACTCAGCAAATAAACATACTACTTTCACTCTGACATAGGTCAAGACCCCTGGGGATGAGCTTCCCTGGCACTGAGGGATTATTACCAAGCGATAACCAGCAATGCACTTGGAAAAAGACCTTAACCAAAATGGGAAGACATTAAATTTAAAAAAAGAGGTTTTATGACTAAGAGATTTCAAAGTGAATCAGGAGGTCATTCCCAAGGTTATGCTCTTGCAGGTCTCAGGCAGATTTCACTAAATGCCACAGTAAACAAAATCTCAAACAAGAGCGCTCCAGAGGCCTCCAGGGATATACAGACACCAGAGGCAAGGTATTCAGTCTCATGAAATTCTTTTAGTCCTTTTATGTGAACCTATAATTTTCAGTGTACCCATTTAAATATTTCTCTCAGAGACTTAAAACGTCACATTTCCATATGCCAGTTGACCCATGAATCCCAGTAGAGTTGCGACTAAATTCAACTCCTCAGTTCTTCAGGCTTGCACTGGATGACCAACAAAATGATGCTTATGGACAGGTCCCAACCCAAAAAAACAAGGAGTATCTACAACTGCAAGCAAAACAATTCCTTCCATCTGCCCCTTAATATCTAAGTCCCACCTCAACCTGTAGAATTCAGAGAAGAGATCATCCCAAATCCCTCAAGATTGAGAAATGAACAAATATAAGGGGGGTGGGACATATATGTTTACTGTTATTGTAGTTATTATTTTGTCTTAATGGAAGGACTTGTAACATTGATATAAAGACAGTGATTGCCAGGTATTTAGAAGAAAGGGGAAGGGATGAAAAAGTGGAAAACAAGACTTACTTAAGGCAGTGAAATTGTCCTCTATGATACTACAGAGATGGACATGTGACCTTATACATTTGAGAAACCCTATAAAACTATACAGCACAAAGTGTAAACCATAATGTAAACTATAGACTTTGGTTAGTAGCAGTGTTTCAATATTGGTTCATCAGTTGTAAAAAATGTACCACACTAATGGAAGATGTTATTTATAGGGAAACTATGAGTATGGGTGTGAGGGTGTGGGGGTGTTATATGGGAATTCTCTATACTTTTGGTGTAATATTTCTGTTATTCTAAAACTTCTCTAACAATAAAGTTTATTATTACAAAAAAGGAAGAATGTTGTATAGCTGGAAATTAAAAAAAAAAAAAATTGATCTTTAAAAAAATCCTTTCTGTTCCTTTCCTGACATGGATCTACCAGGTGACAAGAGTGAAGAATAAAATTTCAGCCTTTGCTAAAGTTTATGCAGCAGTAACGAGGGAAAATAAAGAACAAGAAATGTAATTAATCTCACGTTTACATAACACAGTAGAGTGAAGGCGGAGGCTTTTGGGAATTAAGTCCCAATAGACATTAGAAAAAAAATAAAATGTGTTCTGCATATTGTTTCCGTCCCAGAGAAATGGCCAGAAAGACTTGTCCAAGTAAGATAGGTTTCTGAGTTATCAAATTTAAAGAATAGAGAAAAAAATACTTATTTATTTTAGTAAAATGAGGACTCAAGTATTGAAGAATTTTTAAGTGAATCATTTTATGACTGCTTATCAATTAAATGAATTCTGTTTTCTAAGTTGATTAACCTGATTTATATAAAGTATGAACTTTTCTTATTTATATTTTAACCAAAATTGTAAGCCATTATTTTTACCACTGTGCAATTGTAAATTAACTGTTATTATTAGTTTGATTTATTCTAGTCTATACCATTAATAACTGAGGTATCACTTTACCAGAACCTATATATATGTAAATATGAGTAAATCCAAGCCCATATGGGCCACAAAGCAAAACACTTAATTCTAGAAAAAAATTAAATTTAGAACAAAA
>JAQZBX010100342.1:0-10999 GCA_029593785.1 Cabassous unicinctus | reverse complement strand
CCCTCTGAGACCTATAGGGTGTTGACCTTAACCGCCCTAACATTTGAGGAATGTGCTCCACCCTCCCTGCACCCTGGGGTGGCAAAACTCTCCCAGAACATTGGGTGGGGACATCCACCCTCTTCAACTGCTGGGGAAAACTCACCCTCTCTGTACACATGGGTGGGGCTCCTCTCTTGGCCCAAGGAGATATCTTAATTCCAGATCTCTGCTTCCACAGTTTTCTTCTTAAAGATGATTCTCCTTCAATCTCTCTTTTCCTTGTCCTCTTTTGTCCAAGCTGGCAGTGGTTTTGTTCATACAGCTTTCTCAAAAACTTTGTTGGTTTAGCATGCAGGAAGCAGAGGTCCAAGTAATCAGACTATAAGACTTTCCACAAGTCTTTCCTAGATAACTGCATCTTCATTTCTGAATTATGAGTTCCAAGTTTAGTAAAGTCTTCAAATAGGGCATTTTCATCTGGGAATTTGATTTCCAGAAACTTGGAAGTCCCGGAATCAGTTTCTGTTTTCTTGGTGCCCAAAAGTTCAGTCCTTAGTGTATTTCGCTTATCTAGTATTTTGCTATAAGCTGCAAGGAGAAGCCAAGCCGCATTCTGCAAATTTAGTTTGGAAAGTTCTTCTGCTAAATGCTTAGGTTCGCCATTTCCAAATTCTGTCTTCCATATAACACCAGGAGTTATCTTGCTAAGATCTTAGCAACTTTAAAACATGGATCACCTTTCCTCCAGTTTCCAATCATAGTTTCATCATTTACTTCTAAGGCATCATAGAAAGTCTCTTTAGCATCCATATTAATATCAAGAGTCTCTTCAAAGTGATCTAGGCCTTTTCCATCAAGCATTTCACAATTCCTCCAAAAAATACCCCCTACCCATTTATAAAACCGTTCCAACATTTTGGTAATTACAAAAGCACTTCCCCACTCCTTGGTACCAAATTCTGTATTAGTCAGCCAAAGGGGTGCTAATGTAAAATACCAAAATTAGGTTGGTCTTTACAAAGGGTATTTATTTGGGGTAGAAGTCCACAGATACCAGGCCATAAAGCGTTAAGTTTCTTTTCTCACCAAAGTTCATTGGCACGTGTTGAAGCAAGACAGCTGCTGACATTTGCCAGGGTTCAGGCTTCTTGTGTTCCTCTCTTCCTGGAGCTGCGTTTCTCTCTGGGCTTAGCTCTTCTGGTTCCTCCACAAGGTCAGTTGCAGACTATCAGGTGAATGGCTCACTTCTCTTCTCCTGCGGGCTTCTCCAACATCAAATCCCAACATCAGAACTGCTTCTCGAAAACCACTTCTACTCTGTTCTCTGCCTTGCCTTTTATATTTGATTCCCCACCCACCAAGGGGTGGGGCTCAATGCCCTACTGACATGGCCCAGTCAACATCCTGATCTATTTCTTTTGATTGGATACTGCATCTAGAACATCCAGTTCAATGTTGAATAGCAATGAGGATATCCTATTAAAATATGCATTGTATCCATCTGAGTTTTTCAGTTCATTGAATGTAATTTGCACCTATGAAATTTGTTTTGTTCATTTTTTATTAAAAATTTTTGTTTAAACAGGATTTCCCCAACATCCTTTAATTCTTCTATATGGAACTCCTTTAGTTCATTGTACATATTTAAGATGGTCAATTTAGTCTTTGACTAATAAATCTAATGTATGATGTTCCTCAAGGATCTATCTGATAAATTTTTTTATCCCTGTTAATGGGCCATAGTTTCCTGTTTCTGCATGTGTTTTGCAATTTTTTTGTGAACTAAGCATTTTAAGTTTTGTGTTAATGTAATTCTGGAAATTTAGTTCCCTCATTCATCTGGAATTGCAAGGGTTTTTTGCTGTTGTTGTTGTTAAGGGCTAGAGCCATTGCCTTGTATCTTTTCCAAACTATTTTTGCTCCTAAATGGGGAATGGAAAGTCCAAGTATAGATAAGATGGTCTGCTTCTTTCATAATCCTGTGCCATTTTCCCTGAGTAGGATGTAAAAATAGCTGAAAACAGAACTAACCCTCTAACAGACTTAAAGAGCTTATCAAAAACAGTAATCAGTGATCAGATCAAACACCTCCAATTTTTTGGAGAAGCAGGCCCTAAAAACCAACCTGACACCATCAAACTACATCAGGAGCCCAGGATGCAGGCCCTACTGCTACATGCCACATGGATAGGGGATGTTAGCAACTGCAGGGAGGTGAAATTCACCCGTATTCACACGTATTTACTGCAATTACCAGGCTTTTACTACATACCTTCCTGGATGCTACACAGTGCTCCAGGGGCACTTCTACTAGAGTGCAGAGTTCCAGAAGAGTTGGTTCAGACAGTTCCTGCCAGTCCAATCATTGTTTTGGTGGAGCTACTGATCCATGGAGTTTCCTACCCTGTCATCCTCCCACAATCCTTTCTAAGGTTCACTATTGTCCATTCCCACCAGCAATGAATGAGAGTCTTGTTGCTATATATCCTCACCAGAATTTGGTCTCATGGTTGTTTTGAATTTAGACATTCTAATATGTGTGTAATGATATCTCTTTGTTGCTTTAATTTGAAATTCCCCAATCATATGTTACGTTGAACATCTTTTCATGTGTTTATTTACCATTGTATTCCTTTTTGGTGGTCTGTCCCTCTCTTTTGCCTAATTTTAAAATTGGATTTTAATTTCCTTATTCTTAATTTTTAATAGTTCTTTTTATACCTTGGATATAAGACATTTGTAATTAAGTATTTTGCAAATATGAAAATATTCCCACTGAACGGCTTGCCCACTAATGATGTTAAGATTGTACCTAAAATAGCAGAAGTTTTAAATTTTAATGAAGTCTTACTTATCAATATTTTTCATCCATACATCTTGCTTTTGGAGTTTTATCTAAGAAGTCATTGCCATAAACAATGTCACTTAAATTTTCTTTAGTGTTATCTTCTAGATATTATACTATTTTGCATTTTGCATTGAACTCTACAATCCAATATCAATTCGTTTTTAAAAATATATAATGTCTCCCTATATATGTCTCAAGAAGAAGAGCAAGCAGGTGAGAGATTTATGTAATTGACTCACAAAATCATGGAATCTGGCAAGTCAGAGATATTTAAGGAAGACCAGATGGTGGGAAATGTTGGCAAGAGTGATGTTCTGTCTTGAGTCAGAAATCCTTAGGTAAGAACAGGAGCCTGGAAACTCCAGGAAGATTACATGGTGTTGCCTGGAGGAAGAGTTTGAAACCACAGATGTTGTTCTAGAGCTAGTGATTCACTAGCAAAATTTTGTTTCCTGAACCCCATAATCCTATTCTCTGCTGGGCTAGTGGTTTCACTTCCAAAGAAAAGATGATTCCACTAAAAGAGATATTAATGTTTCCACTGAAATGGAAATCCAGGCTGCTACCCAACCAATTTAGGCTTATCATGACTGTATTGACAGGAAAAGAATATCGTTCCTATAATCAACTAATTGGATGAGGTCTCCCCACAATACTAAGAACAATTCCCTTAATGGCAATGGCTTATAGATGATAATCACAATACAAAATACTTTCAGAGACACATCGAGGCCGGTGATTGACTAAACAATGGAACATCATAACCTAGTAAAGTTGACATAAAAAATTAACACTCACATTCCACCCCTTGTCACCTTGGCACCTGTTCACAGTCCCTTAAACACACTTAATCTCCAAAAAAAAAACAAACAAACAAACAAAAAAACACACCAAAAAACAAAGTCATACATGCAGCTAACATAAAATTACTATCCAGCATACAACCAATCAAATTAAACCTCTCCCTAGAAGGAAATGCCTGCCCTTGGGTGATGTTCATTTTATTCCTTGATGTCCAGTAACTTAATACTGTTTTATAGTTAATACAACTTGGATTATATGAAAATGGGATAAGAAAGAAAATAAAACAAAGCTATTTTGTTAGTACACATGGACAAATAACAAATAAGGAAGAAATATTCATAAAATTACAGTCCTCATTTCTGCAACTGGACACATGGCCATAGCTGGTGTTTATAACTACCTTCTTCCACTACCCATTCCATATGTCCTTGACTTGCAGCCAGTTGGTCATGGCATTTTTGACCGGTTTAGTAAATTGAATTTTCTTTCCTGAAGTAAGTGGGACACTAGTAATCCTTCCTGAATCAAGTCACCATAATTTTCCATTAATTTTAATCACAAGTCATGTAGTAATAACAGACATCACAAGGAATCTCCTGTGTTCCTGTGATACTCTTCTTTACCTCTGTTGTATAGTAGCAGTTCAATTTCTCCTTAACAATATCTCCCTTTTTCGCCTGTTGATTTAGAGGCATGAAGAATGCAAAGTGGCTGGGTGGCAGTCTTAACATCAGTGGAATTTTCTGTTGCCTCCTGGAAGCACATCTCCCATTTAAACTAAAATGTCTACACTAGCAGAGTGTAAGGGGACAGGAAGCAAAATCTTTGTTAGTGAACCACTGGAGGTAATAATGAGTGGTACTACTCTTGTTTACCCTCCTTGATTCCTTGATCTGTGAATCCAGGCTTTGGGAGAAAGAGCCACATATATTGGACACTGATTTAGGCCATATAAAGCTTCATGGGAAACAATATCCCAGTCATGGAAGGTATTTCTGCCTAACTAGCTCCATAATTGAGTCTTCAAAGGCCACTCAACCATTCTTTTTTAAAATATTCAATTATTTTTATTAAATAAAGTAAATACAATATTCAAAAGTACAATGCCAGGAAACCACAATATCTTCTTAAAAAGCTAATTAAATTTTTTAAAATGCTAGTATCAAACCTTCAAACTGCAAAAATAATTTGACAATTAAATGAAAAAAAATCAACATAATAAAAACTATGATGCTTTAATTAAGTGTAAAATTTTAAATCCATGAATAGCAATCAGTGTCCTAAAAAGCAAGAAGATATGATTTTATAGCTGTGACATCACTGGAGTATTAAAGTCTTCACAATGCCTATTATTTTGATCTACCATTCACTACTATTGTAAGTTTTAACAATTTTTGTATGCTAAACAATAATCAAATGATAAATGAGCTAATGGACTAAATATCTTAAATAAAACCTTCCTTCAAGATCAATTTGATTCTGGCTATAGGATGTCCTTGATTTAGGAGCACCCCAAGAAGCAGGGCAGTGTAAGGTCTAAATGGGGTGCCAGAGCTGCTGTAGGTCACCTGTGATCTGATTTAGGGTTTTCTTTATATTCCTTGCCAATGTAAGCCTGCATTCAAAGAAAACACCAGACTGGTCTTGAAGGGGATGCTAGAGATTTTCAAAGGAATTGAAAACTCTGTGGAACATTTCCTGGCCTTGCGAGGTAACAGGTCTTGAATTCTATCAGGGTTCTTTTGTTGCAAAATTTTTGAAATGTCTAGGAGCATTATTCTTTCCTTCCATAATTTCTAGCTCATAAAAAAGAAGATATTAAAATTATGAAATTACAAGGCAGTAATTAGTAATTCACAAGAATAAACTAAGAACACCAGGAAACAACTTATTCAATATCCTCTATACCTAGCGGATAAGTGAGCCAAAAGGAGTACCAAATTCTGCATGGGATTAGGCATGGATAGCACTGGGAATTACAGTACAAACCTACAACTCCCCAGAATCTGCTTGGTGGAGTAAGTTCCCACTCCCCTGCAGAGCAACAATTTGTACTTCTCCAAAATTATGGTGTCTGTCTTCTCAGATACTAAGATAATTTAAGCCTTCCTGTTCTTTGGACTGAAAGATATCATTTAAACCTAACAATCCCGTCAATAAGAACCCACACTGTTCAGATTTCAAAATAAATAAATCTAAAGGCCTTTGTGAGCATTAGGATCCCTGGTGTGTAAGACTCTTAGGAAAATCAATGGGAGGGGGAATTGAGAAGAGACTTATGACTGGAAAATTAAAGACTAGCCAAGAGCAAATGAAAGAGGAGCAAAGACTTGGAAAGTGGAGGGAAGATTAGGCAGTATGCAGAGCAAGACAGGGGAAGGGCAAGCCTGGGGAAAGAGTGAAAAACTATCCAGCGGGCAGAAAGGAAGAGAGTTGCAACAGGAAGGGCAGATAAGCTAGAGCGCAGGTGGGGGGGGGCGGTTGATAGGGAAAACTCATGGTGAATATGGGAGAATAAAAAAAAAGAAGTAAGACTCTTGACGTCAAACCTGTTTGAAAAAAGTGAGAAGGCGCGCCAAGGCATCCAGCTGGAGCATAGCTCACCCACTAGGAGCCCCAGCATGGCAAGAAAACAAATCCCTAGAAGGAAAGGGCTCTGCAGGCATGGAGGCGAGCTGGTCAGTTCTGCACTCCTTCCCGGGCTCCGCTGAGGTCATCTTTGAGCTGGGACAAGGGCTGCAGCTCCCCTGGCTGCCCTGGCTGCGGAACTGCGAGGAGCCCCTGGAGGAGCCCCGGGAGCACTTCTGCCTCTGCGCCTTGCGCCGTGACGTCTCGGTGAAGCCGTCCGCTTTCTCCCAGGCCCAGATGGCGGCGCGGGCAGCCCCTACCAGTGGCGAAGAGGACATCTCCGCGGCCCTGGCGCTTGGCAGCTCCAGCTGCTACTGCTGCAGGGAACTGGCAGCCACGATGAAGGCAAGTGGAGGTGGCGAGGAGAGGTGCGGGAACCTCCTGGCCCTCAGGCGTGTCCCTACAGCTACCCCACCCTCCCGCTCCCGGGCGCCCCGAGCTTCTCCTCGCTGACCGCCAATGTCTCACGGCCACATCTCAGTCCCGGGGGTTCCTGGTCCCCATCGCGAGGCCAACTCCCGGGGCTGAGCGAGGGCGGAGGGGAGTGAACAAGTTGACTCCAGGCAGGGAGGGCGGGTGAAAAGGAGCCCAAAGTTGAGACTACTGAGGAAAGGAAATAGGTGTGTCAACACCGGGTGCTGCTCTTGCTTCTTCAGACCAGGACTCCAGCCGACCGACAGGCCAGCACCTTGGTGGCCACAGCCAGCACAGCGCATTCTGCCTGGAGCCTTGTCCCGGGGCGCTGCCATTGCAGCTCCTCAGGAGCCGCAGCTGCAGTGACAGCTATTTCCGCCTCAGCGCCAGGCCCTCATCTCCAGAGGCTGGGACCTGCAGCAGGGCCCTGGGGCGCAAACACTTGCTCCTTGTGTTGGTGCCCAGCGGACCCCAACTGACTCTCCCCCAAGTGCTGGTCTACAGCCAAGGAGAATCCTCAGCGGGTGACCACTACTACTTGAGAGGGTGATTGGTACCACCATTCTTCATTCCTGCTGCTACAGGATGACTGGGAACATGGTAAGCCCAGGAATTTCCATGAGTGTGGGCTGATTGCCATACTTCATTTCCTTTGAAGTGAGTTCCTTGTACAGAAGCAATTCTGCACACAAAATAATGAAGTGGATTAGGCATTCTATAAATACATGGATGATAGTTTTGGCAGGAGGTTGAGTGCAAAGAATGCAAATCCATATCTAGAGTAAGAGTGAATTCCAGTAAGAAGACAATGTCTTTTCCATAGAAAATTGGTCCAATATAATTACTCTACCACTTAATGAACTGGCTGATCACCATGGGCATGGTGAAATATCAGGTTCTCAATTTTAGTTTCTGCTCCTGGAAGTTTGTGCACTCAGCAGAGTTTGTAGCCAGGACAGACTTGATCAGAAGTCTATGTGACAGAGCCCATGAATAATCTCCATCTCTGTTACCATAGCCTCTTTTTCATGAGTCCCCTGGGCAATGACAGGAGTGACTAGGGATAGAAGTATCCAAGGAATGGGTCATCCTAATCATGTCATTGTTAAAACCTTCTTCTGCTGATGTCACCATTTGGTCAGCATTCACATTGGACACAAATATCTTCATTTTTATGCACATTCATAAAGTTCTTTCCACAAACCACTATCTCAGAACTCTTTGTCACCAATTATGTTCCCTCAAAGCCCCTGTCCTCCAGCCAAACCCATGGACACAGCCTGTGAACCAATATAGAATCATGTCTCTGGCTATTTCTAATTCCAAGTAAAATGAACAACCAAGAGTACTGCTTCAAGTTCTGTCCACAGGGAGAAATTCCTTTCATCACTGTCCTTTGGGGGTGTCCAAGAAAGGAGCTCTTGAGTTGCAACTATGGAAATTTAGATCATGCCTACAAACCAGGAAGATCCATCAGTAAGCTAGATGTGAATTTTCTCTTCCTTGGTCTACTCATCTTAGATAATTTTCCATCAGACTGTAGGTATGAACTGGGAGACGGAAGGTGATGTGGTAGGAGTGGGGGCTTTGGGTATTCAGGCTACTATCTTGTTGAACTTTCTTGTACTATAAAGGCCTGCTCAAGCCCAATCTCATATATACTAGATCCAGTGATTGTGGAGTGCTGCTGTGCATGCCCAATTTTATGGCTTACTGGTCACACAGCCCCCAGTTCCTAATCAGGATCTCAGGTCACATGGTGACTTGGGGACCCATAGTTAAAAACTCAGTCTATACTGAGGTCCAGTAACAAGCTAGAAGCTTTTTCTTTAAAAAGACAATATGTACAGCAGATGACATTCCTTCCCTCCAAAATTCTAAGGGTTATTTTACACCTGTAAAGGCCTGCCATAAACTCCAAACCGCATGTATACCTGCTGCTAACATTTTTTTAAAAACAATTTATTGAAGCATATCAATCATACATGAATGTACATAAGCTGTAAGTGTTCAGTAAATATCATGAACTTACAAAACAAACATGCATAACATCATACAGGGCTCCCACACATCACCCTCCCCCCACAAACACCCTGCATCGTTGTGAAACATTTGTTAGCAAATCATGAAAGAGCATAGTCAAAGTATTACTACTAACTGTAGTCTGTATCTTCCTCCCCAATACATTTTTTAAGGATTTATTTATTTATTTACTTTTATCCATTTTTATCCCCCCTCCCCAATTTTTGCTGTTTCTGTGTCCATTCACTGGGTGACTCTATGTCCATTTCCTGCCCTCTCTTCTCATCCTTCTCCTCCTGTCTTCACTGGAATGCGATGCTCAGAAACTCCAATGTGGGAGAGAGGCATCCTACCACCTGCACCACCTTAGTTCCTGGCTTTTGGGTGCATCTCATCTTGGTTCTCCCTTGTGTCACTCTCCTGTTATGTCATCATCTTGCTGCATGGCTCACAGGGCCTGGCAGCTCACCCAATCATGGGGGCCTGGTGGTGCACCCATTCTTGGGGCCTAGTGGCCTACATGCCTTCTATATTTTTCTTTTTTTAAATTTTGACTGGGAGGTCCCAGGGATCAAACCCAGGCCCCTCCATATGGGAGACAGAGCCCAATCACCTGAGCCACATCCATCCCCCTGTTATATCTCTTAAGGTTGAACAAAGATACCTAAAGTTACAGTATTTTCCCATACAGGATGGTCATATAATAAATCAGGCTTAGTTTACCACCAGCATTCCATCAACCAGACCTAGGGAGAAAAATTACATCTGGGGACACATGCATGGTTTCTAATATAGCAAATGCTTAGCCTACCCCAATTATCACAAAATCAAGACAGTGAGAATATTTGCATCCTGCCACTAACATTTTAAGTGCCATTTTATCTGCAGAATCTTAGCACCCACATGGCAGAGGAGTTTGCATGGCAGCCTGTGTTTGTGGCAGAAACTTCTCTTGTTCTAGTCCATGCTCAAATAGCAACTTGCAGGTTATTTGATCAAGAGTAGCAAGAGTAGCACACTCAAGTGAGGAATGTGTTGGTTACAAAATCCAAAGAGGCCTTCTAGGAATTGTGTCCCTTATTTGGTTGTAGAAAGGGCTAGATGGAAGATTTTCTCCTTCACCCTAGAAGGGATATTTCCCCATGTTCTATGTTACTGGATGCCTAGAAATTTTATCTACTTGGAATGCCCTGAATTTTTTAACAATAACTTTATTAATCAGCATTCTCTATAGAAACAGAACCAACAGGATGTATGTTATGTGTATGCATGCACACGTGCATGTGTGTGCAAAAGGAGATTTATTTTAAAGAACTAACTCATGAGATGTGGACACTGTGTAGTATGAAATCCATAGGTGAATCACACAGGCAGGAAGCTCAGAAAGTGGTAAATGATGCAGTGTAGGAGCAGTTTTTCTTCTTTATGAAAGTACAGTTCTTGCCTTTTAGGGATTTAACTGATTGGATGATGCCCACACACATTACCCATGGGATTTGCTTTAGTAAAATTTAGCACATTGTAGATGCTAATTACACACAAAAATATCTTCAAAGCAAAATCTAGGCCAATATTTTACCAAACTGGACACCACATCCTAGCCAAGTTGATACTTGAAATTAAACATCACATTTTAAAATATATTTTATATTAGACTTCTTAATATTTATTTGAGGATTATTGCATATATATTGATTTGAGATATTGGTCTGTAGCTTTCCTTTGCAATGTTTTTGTTTGGTTTTGGTATTATGATAATGTTAGACTTGAAAAATGTGTTGAGAAGTGTTCCCTCTTCTTACATATTTTGGAATAGATTGCAGAGAAATGGTATCATTTTTTCTTTAAATATTTTGTAGAATTCACCTGTGAAACCATATGTGCCTGATGATTTATGTTTATGGAAGCTTTTAACTCTCGAATTAATTCGTTTAATAGATATAGGCCAATTCTGACTATCTGTTTCTTCTTGTGTAAGTTTGGTAGATTGTGTCTTTCAAGGAACTTATCTATTTCATTTGTTATTAAATTGAAGGCATAGAAGTGACTATAATATTCATTTAATATCCTTTTTAACATCCAGCATCAGTAGTATTATCACTCTTTCATTACTATATATTAATTTGGTATACTCTCTTTTTTTCTTGTTAAGTCTGATGAGAAGTATATCAACTTAATTGATCATTTTCATAGAACAATCTTTGATTTAATTGATTTTCTGTATTATCCTCTTTCTTTGAGATGTGACTGATTTATCTTTATCTAATTTTTAATTAGAAAAGTTGTGAGCTTACAAAAATC
>JAQZBX010100341.1:0-11375 GCA_029593785.1 Cabassous unicinctus | reverse complement strand
TGTGTTTGCTGTGTCCATTCACTGTGTGTTCTTTCCGTGTCTGCTTATCTCCCCCTTGCTGTGAGGTCCCGCTGCATCAGCCCACCGCGCCGCGCGGGCCGGCCCGCTCTCACAAGGAGGCCCCGGGAAGCGAACCTGGGGCCTCCCACATGGTAAACGGGGGCTCTATCGATTGAGCCACACCTGCTTCCTGCTGTGAGGTCTTGCTGCATCAGCCTACCCCGCCGCGCGAGCTGGCTGGCCTGCCCTCACAAGGAGGCCCCGGGAAGCGAACCCAACCTGGGGCCTCCCACATGGTAAACGGGAGCTCTATCGATTGAGCCACACCCGCTTCCCTTAATGTTCTTTGAATGATGCCATCAGAAGCCTGTAGTCTGGCACAGATGTTTTTCATGGGGTTCTGAAAACATCCTTCTTTGTTGAAGATGAGAGACTTTGTCCTGTAGCTTATCGCAAGTGCTTTCAAGGAAGCAAAAACAAAATCAAAACTATCTGGAGATGACAAAAGATTTAAAATAGCTGCGGTTAACTTATTATCATTTCTAAAAGTCATATCTAATGAGAGTTCATTATAAGAATAATGTAACTGCCACGAAAATTTGGTTATTTTCCTGGAATGCAAAATAAATTCAATCCAAAAGAAATTTCAGACAAAATATCTATAAGTATAATGATTAAACCTATTTTCAAAGAAGATAATTTATAAAAATGGATGAACATAATCTTTACAGAGAAAAAATCTTCAGATATAACATTTAATAAGCCTGGCATAACATACCATGAATACACCAAGAGTATAGACAGTGTATATCAAGAAAATATCAAGAGCATAAAGTAAAGAGATTCAGTAATCTGGAGTAGGTCCTAAACATCTACATGTTAATAAAACTTTATAGGTAAGTGATGTGAATCCTCAGTTGAAAACTAATGGCCTAGAAGATGATAGATTCAAAAAAAGAGGCAAAGTTGCAACCAAAGTAACCTTTAAAAGGAAATAACTGAAATCATGACAGATAACACTATACTGTAGTTGTCTAATATCAGGTAAAGGAGCAACAGAACTCTGACAAATAGAAACATATCATGGATAGCAGGGGCATTGACAATTCTCTATGAACTTCCCATTCAGCATACAATTTCTGATATATTTGTATCAAAAGCATTTTACCTATAACAACTTAACATGAGTAAGCTAAGCATTATCTCTGATTTGACAACTCTTCTCAGGCAACTTATAAATAGTAATATATCAAGTAAACCTAATTATTTCTAGCACCTCTTTTTTACAAGGTGAAAGAACAAATCATTTGTGATTTTCCAGGTACCTTCTGGGACTTAAGATAGGATCATGGGTTACTGAAAAACAATACTTGGCTATCTATTTAACCAAAGTGATAATAAATGCTTTTAAAAGTAAACATACTCTCTCCCACCCAGTTCTGCATGGTATATTCTGATGGAAATATCATTTTACAAATATTGGTATGTATTGTGAAAATTTGATTTTTACCCACAATAAAAAAAATAAAAAATTAAAAAAATAAAAAATAAAATTAGTTTAGCAATAAAAAAAAAAGTAAACATAAGAGAATATGGTGTAGCTAACTCAAATTAATACGTGGCCTACTTAGGTTATCTTGACTTAGCCATATAGTTAGCCAAATGAAGACTCTAACACAAATTGCATTTTAAAAATGAAATAAGTGATACCAGCAAGATGGCAAAGTAAGAACCTCCCAGGTTTCATTCCTCCACAGCAACTTTGAAAAACCAGCAGAAATCAGCAGAACCAACATTCTCAGAACTCTGGAAAAAAATGGAAGGGTTATAGTGAGTGGGTAAGCACTGAATTAAGAAAAAGGCAACTTAATAAGGGGTAGAAAACCACACATTACTGGACCTTGCCTCATCCCCCACCCAGTTCAGTGTGCCACCAGCCTGCACTCCCAGTGTGAGTCCCTGAAGGAGGAAAGTAACCCTTATGCACATATAAGGGGCACATAAATGTCTGTGCCATTCTGTCAGGTGGCAGCCTGAAGGATTGATCCAAGATGCAGGTCTGTCTCACCAATCCAAAAACTTGCTCTGGACTTGGAAGCAGCTGGCAGGGCCACTAAAATACCATAGAAGAGCATTCAAACCACAGCTTCCTGGGGCAAAGGATTATCAGTTGAAACAAACAATAGCGCCAGGGACCAGGAGGAAAGCCTGGAAATTTCCTGGAAAGTAAAATGCAGTATCCATGTATATAAGGAGCAATTGATAGGTCAATGAGCACATACACAGGACAAGACATATTCTCAGAAAGACCAGAGAGGACCATGTGCTTTGGCCACAGGATGTTCTTTGGGCTCACTGTAAGACTGGTTAAGTACTGAAGAAGAATACAAGCACAGAGCCAATCTGCAAAGACTGGGAAAGGTGTTTTCTTTTAATTTTTCTTTCTTTGATTGGTTAGTTTGTATTTTTATTAGCTCCTGAAAGTCAAAGTAATCGCTTTCATAACACTAGCTAATTCACTCTTCAAGTGTCAGAGACCTCAGTAACTACATGGTCAAGGGATACAGCCTTTGCATAAATAGCTTGGAAAAAAATAACTAAATAGACTACTATAGCCTTCAACAATAAGAGGGGGAAATACCAGTCAATCCTGGGGAAAGGAGAGAATCTAATTTCCAAAATTGACACATTGAAATATTCAAAAGTCCAGATTTCAACAAAAAAAATCACAAGGCATATAAAGAAACAGGAAAAGATTGCCCATTCAAAGGAACAAAATAAAGCATCAGAAAGCATCAATGAGGAATACCAAACATTGAACATACCAAGCAAAGACTTTTATAAAACTGTCTTAAATATGCTCAAAGAGCTAAAGGAAAACATGGACAAAGAAATAAAGGGAATCAGGAAAAAATATATAAATAAAATGAGAATTTCAATGAAGAGATGTAAATTACAAAAAGAATCAGCAAACTTGAAGATAGAACAGTTGAAACTATCCAGTCTGAGGAACAGAAAGAAAAGGGAATAATATGTATCCATTACATTTAATTGAGAAATATATATATTTATTCATCTGTGTTTACTTTTTAGTTTTTAATTGTTTATATTTTCAATTATTAAATGTACAAAATAAAGTTAAAAATTTTAAAATAAAATTAAAAAGTTTAAAAAAAAAGAAATTGAACTTCCAAATCGTTTTTGCACTCGCTGTCTGCTCTCTGTGTGTTCTTTCTGTGTCTGCTTGTCTTCTCTTTAGGTGGCACTGGGAACCAATCCTGGGACCTTCCAGAATGGAGAGAGTCTGCTCAATCTCTTGCGCCACCTCAGCTCCCTGATTTGCTGCATCTCTCATTTGTCTCTCTTCTGTGTCTCTTTTTTTTGTGTCATCTTGCTTGTCTATAGAATTTCCCTGTGTTGCCCTTTATATGCCATCTTATTTCTGGTTGCCTTTTTTGTTTGCTTGGTATTTTGTTTTTATTTTTCTGTGCTTACGACTTGTCTCCCTAACTTAACTGTAGGCTCTCTGAAGAAAGGATATATCTTCTCTTGATTTGTATTCCTTCTTTCCCTAAAACCCCTCCTCTTTTTGCCTAATACTTAGTGTTCTGTCCTAACTACCCCCAAAGTTATTGATGTTTAATAGAACATACTAACTCTTTTTTGATGTGCTAAGACAGCAAGCTTTTCATAATTGGAATGTAGCATCTAAGAACTTTCAAAGAAGTCACATATTTAACTCTTATTTACAGATAATTCATAAATGGACAAATCCTTGTTTCTAATTAGTTTCTTCCTGTTGCATACCTACATCGAAGCTATTCTTTTGCGAGGTGACTGCTGAATTCACCTTCATGAAGCAAAGTCAGTGTCTAGTGACATTTTTACCAACTTCCTGCTCTCCAGTACACCTGTCTCATTGATTCAGCCTGTGAACCAGAGCATTGTTCAGAATATGAAATGTTATTACAGAAAAGATTTCATGAAGAGGTTTATTCATTGTGTAGACACTAGAAAGATCATATAATCTCATGATAGCCAAGATGCCTTTTTAAATGATACTTGTGCCTAGAATACTGTTTCGAGTAAAATATCAGAGAGAACTTAGGGAAAAAATGGGCTAGATATTTGAAGTGTCTATGGAAGCAAAAGAAATTGAAGCATTTAGGATAAGACCTTAAAAACAAATATTCTTGATTATAAAGAATGTTCTTTAACATCTAATCAACAAGGCCTAATGGAAGTGTAATAAAAGCATGGATTAATGCTGACAAGTAAAGTGACACAGTATGACCAATAGCAAAAAAGTTAAAGGAAACCAATGAAGTCAATGAAGACAATTTTAGTGAAGGAAACAAAATAGCTTTAGAAAAAAGCTGTATCAATCTCCATTGTAATAATTACATTTATAAGAAAGCAACCACATTATACTGCCCAGAGGATGTGCATTTGTACATTCTATACCCAGTTTTTATGAGCAACAAGTGCCAAGACTTATTCAAAATAACAACTTCTAGATTATGTCATAGGATTAGTATGGAGACAATCCAATCTTCCACATCTACATCTGGCTGAGCCTGATTGTCTTTAAAGCTCCTTCTAGGTTCTAACTTTCTTAAAGTCCTATAAATGATGATCATTGTTCATACTGATGACCCCAGGGTACCACAAATTCTTTGAAATGATTCTTGGATAATAGAGAAAGGTTCTGTTTTGTTCAGTATAGTTATAATATTCTAATTCTTTGAAAATCTGTGATCCGGAATGGAAAACATCACCAATCAACCTGAATATTTAGTTTACCAAAACACTTCGTTTTCTGATCATTCTGAGCCATTTACTATATATTCTTTGTAGGTAGATTTTTGTTTATCTTCAAAGAAAGGGGAATTGTAAGGAAATACACAAGGGTTAGATACTTGGCTGTAAAGACTCCCTTGGATTGCTTTTGGCTGTTGGCTGTAGCAACTTGTTTTCTTGCAGAGATGAAGCATCTGGTTTTTGTTATCTCAATGATGCTGTCCTGGGAATATTACAATTGCGACGGAAATTTGACCGTATCCTCTATGTGGATTTGGATCTGCACCATGGAGATGGTAAGCACTGCAATTTCAAAGATGCTTCAATGCTAAGACAGCAGGGTTTTTATCAGTAAAGCTGCTTCTGGACAACTGGTAAAAGGAGAAATGCCTGTTGCAGTTGAAATTTTTCCTAATTGAGAATCCTAAAGTAGAGTATAGATTCTTCTAACTGATGCGATTCCTGTTTTGCTTACCAAGCTGCTTTAAATACTAGGTTCCTGTAATCTCTTCCCCCCTCTCCTCCTGTACCAAAGCTTTCCCAAAGAGAATATTAAGAAGTGAAAATCTTACCTATTGTTTACTCCAATGCTCAGTAATCTCCCCCAGGCCATTTTCATAGATTCTTTTTGAAATCTGTGATTGGATCTTACAGTCTTATCTCATTGATACTTCTCTCAAGATAGAGTTAGGTATACAAAGGGCTAACATTCTGGATTTTTCACCAACAGGGATACTAACTCACTTACTGACCAGAATTTGTATTACTTTTTGTATTGCTAAATTATTTAGTCCTGCACAAACCCAGGGTATCCTCCCTAACTTTTAACAGTAGCAAAATTTCTGACAATTTGCTTTAATCCATTTATTCCCTCTCCGAAGACTCCACTGTGAGGACTTATCCAACCCTCCTCTCTACTTTCCATTTAGAATGTAGTGCTTTTGTGACAATTGCCCACATTCTGTTTCTTTCATATAGCCTGTCTGTCTGTGATACATATTTCCACTGATCTAGGAACACTTATCTAGTAAATTATTGGGTAAGGGTATTCCCCACTCCTCCCCTACATCAGTGATTACTGCTTCCCTGTTCCCAGCTGGAGATACACTAGCACAGCCATGTCATAAGAGAGGAAAAGAACAGTATATAGCTCAGGTTAAGGTCAGTTCTGCTGCCAAAACAGAAAAAGAAGAAATTGTGGGGGAAACCTCCCCAGGGAGCATTGCTTGGACAGGGGCCACCATGTAACAGTGGCAGAAAATTAAAGGTCACAGAGAAAAAAGAGGAGGAGGATAAAAACAACCAGCACACTACTTTGAGAACCATGTTCACTGAAAATCTGAATACTCAGCCAATACAAAACACAACCTTGCTCAAAAACCTTCAGAGGCTCCTTATTGCCTGTAGCAGGGGTTGGCCTTTGGCCCATGGTTTGTTTTTGTATAGCCAGCAAGCCAAGAATGGTTTTTACATTTTTTAAAGGAAAAAGAAATATGTGCAGTAGAGACCATATGTAGTTCACAAAACCTAAAATATTTGCTATCTGGCCATTTAGTTTGCTGAACCCTGGCCTATAGCAATGGTTCTATAGGCCAGGGGTTGGCCTGTAGAACTTCAGGGTGCTTCAGGATGACCTGAGGAGATAGTTTTATTTTAAAATGCAGGTTCTTTGGCCATGAGCACCTGCTACTCAGATTTAGTAGGTCTGGTGTGGAACCTGGGAATCAACATTTTAATAACATCCCAATTGTTCCACAGGCCATGCTTTTAGAAATAGTGGTCTTTGATGAAATTTTTCATTTTTCAAGGCCTGCCTCAAATTGGCCTCACCTCATCTTTCCTGCTTTATCTCTTACTACTTACTCTCCAGGCTACTCTACTCAATGATCCCCAGACATGTCTCACTTATTCCCACCTCTCTGACTTTGCTTCACCTTTTCCTAACTTCCCTCCCCTTTTGCATCTCCAAATACTACCCATTAGCTCAAGTTCCAATAGTAGCTGGTTTGCCCTTAACACTCCAGCCCAAGTATTCTCTCCCTCCTTTCAAGTCTTATATTGTTCATGTCCCTGATTTGATATATAATTACATATCATCTTCAATTGTTAGTAATTTTTAAATGTGTCTGTGTCTTCTCTTCTCAAAGAAAGTTTTAAGTTCCTCAAGAGCAGGGATCAAGTTGTTTACTTCTTTCTGTCTTATACAATGCCTTGAACAAACAGTGCCTATGCATATAATAGTGGTTCAGTAAAATATTTTTTGAACGAATGAATGATTGTGAAATTCAAACTATTAGTATCAGAGTTCAAGAATAAAATCAAGTCTATTAAACCAAATAAGAATGAAATAAGACTGTCAGCTGAAATCGGTCTTTTTATTTGTAATGTTATTTCTACACCATTTAGCATTTCCTGTTTTATCCAACTTTTATGGTGTGTTTCATTTCAGTTAATTTCCCCTCTTTAGTACCTCCCTTCCACTGACCCCTACCCCATTCCCAAACCCTTACACATTAAATCTCCCATGATTCCATAAACTGGCATCATGTGGTAGCTTCACTGACCACTCCTATCCTAGCCTCATCTTCTTTCATCTACCTAACCACTCTTCTCTTTCCCTCCATGCCCCATAACCTCCACCTGTCTATGTCTGTCTATGTTAATTTGTGTGATTTTATAACAATGCCTAATAGTATTTCCCATAAGAAGAAATACAAATGGCCACTAAACATATGGAAAGTCACTCAACACCCTAACATACTCAGAGGAATGCAAATTAAAATGAGACCATTCTTTTTTTCCTATGATACTGACTAAGATTAAAAAGAATAATAATACCCAGTGCTAGTCAAGATGTGGGGAAATGTGAACTTATACATAATTGATCAAATAAATTGGTACAACCTTTCTGGATGGATAATCAGGATTTTTATCACTTATCCTTGTTTATACCTCAGTTTCTAAGTTGAAATCCTCTTTTAATTTATTTTGTTTTGTTTTGTTTACTTCATGCTTTGTGCCTAGAGCCTTTAACTGGTTTTAACTGCCTCCCTACAGCAAAACATAAGGCTTGGGAAATTCAAACATACTTGTGATATACAAATACAGTTACTATTTTTTTAAGGTCTCTGTTGGCCTCTAATGAAGACTGAAAGCATTAAGTAAACACAGCCAATTTCTTTGTTCAAAGTATAAAAGAGGGTAGTACATGAATTTGCTAATAGTTCTTCCATTTTACAGACTGATTATCTAAATATAGTATATCTACATGTGATTTGGGGAGGAAAGGTGTGAAGGTGGGCAATGTGTATATCTATATAAATAGGGGCTTGTGAGGGTTACTTAAAATCCCATCTTTTATCTACCAAGCCTCTTTCATTCTCTGACTCTGTTTAAATGGAAAGAAGGAAAGAAGGCCCCTATCTGGAAAAAATTTTTCTGCCTATATTTCTCCATGCTTTATAAGTCTGTTATAAAGCTGCTACTAAGGGACAAGACCAGGGCTATTTTCAGCCTTCCACATTTTAGCCAGAAAGATGTACACATGGGAATTTGTGTAATATGCATTTATAACCAAATCTGTATTTTAAACACACGCTTTATAATTATTTTTTCACTGTATATTGCCTAATGTTTGTAATGGTCATGTTTTTCAAATGGTTGCTACATTGTCTTTGAAAAAATTCCAAGAATTTAACTAGAACTGCTAAAACAAAAACAAAACATAAAACTTTCAAGATAGTGATATTTTCCTCTGTTCAGTTCTGTTAATAATGCCTCAATTCTCATTTTTAGCCATTCCCCACCTTTCAAATAGATTGTCAAAGAGAGCACAGACATCTCATTGCTTGGAAAGGAGAAATCCAGTTATAGTTTGCCATGAATTTGAAAAGGAACCCCAAAATTTCAATTGGTTGACCTCATCCTGTAATTACAGTGATCAAAGAACAGAGCTTTTTGTTACTTTTATTTCCCAGCTACGTTCACTTTATTATTGCTGCCTTCTCATCTTCCCCCAGAGCTGTTTTCTAGAATTTCAGCTGTTGAAAAGAGGAGTTCCATATATGAAGTGATTCTTCTGATGTTTCTTTCTCTGGTAGGTGTAGAAGATGCCTTCAGTTTCACCTCCAAAGTCATGACTGTGTCTCTACACAAATTCTCCCCAGGATTTTTCCCAGGCAAGTGATCTGTGTGTTCAGTATTACATTTGAGGAATAAATAGAAAAATTGTTTATATATTTCTTATATCTTATATTAGGATAGTTCCATACTGTGCAAAATTTTAACCCCAGTCATTTGAGGTGATAATGATGTGAGGAATATAAAATTGTTTCTTTTTCACAGTGATTTTTATGGACTGTCACAGACAGCTCACTTACACTTATCCCATGTACTCCTAAAATCCTAATAATTGCAATGATATATTAATATCATGTCAACCTAAGAATCATGAAAAGTCAAGCAAAGGAGTTAATCTCTCTTTTTAAATTTGATCCTGCAATATGGAAACCAAAGTTTTTCTGTTTCCTTGTGGTTTTCCTGCTTTCCCAACATTCTTTACAGCAGTTACTTCTCTGGGATATTTTTCTTAATTTCGATTCTTAGAAATCTCCTAATTGAATGGTACTCTACGAGATCTTTTTTGGTCTTCTGAATTCCTATCAGAGAGTCCTACTTCAAGTTTTCTAGTTCTCATGTACTTAATAACTGATCATGGTGCTTCTCTTCTCTCTTTTACAGGAACAGGTGATATGTCTGATGTTGGCCTAGGGAAGGGACGGTACTACAGTGTAAATGTGCCCATTCAGGATGGTATACAGGATGAGAAGTATTACCACATCTGTGAAAGGTACAGCCATAACGCTGAGCCAGGAACAAGTGGATTGCATTTCTGTGGGATGAAATGGCCCTCAATCTCACAGAATTCTTGTTTTCAAGGAACAATTTAAAAAAGAAAACCACTATATACCCACAGAGCTTTTGTATACTGTTCATTATGCTTATTTGATTGGGTAGCCATCCCTTGTTTGAGGGAGCCAAGTGGCTGGGCCACAGCCACGCTCCTGGTTTGGCCTTACATGATACCCAGTATAATTAAGGCCATCCCGAGAGCAGAACTTTTAAGCTCCCTCAGGGAATCCCTTGTCTACTACTTTCTTAGCTAAAGAAATCTACTTGTAAGTGATTTTATTAGTCTGGAAGGGTACATTTCAGTTTTCCGCTATTGAGATCTGTGCTTCTCTCTATTAGTATGAATATTAGAGAGTTGACTGTAATTCTTTATTATATGTTCTTGAGTTCTATCCATTGTGTTAAAGTTGGAGTCAGAAATCTTTTCTTTTTACACTATGGTTAAGGACTAAATTACAGCCACTTGTAGGCAGACAGCTTGGTGCCAATGCATAGACTAGGACTGAAAAGCCCTACAGATTGGGTCGGGGCGGGGAGACTCATAGTCATAAAAATTGAGATTGGTCAGGCACAAATTCACTGCTGAAAATGGCAGCAGAGAAAGTGAGCCTAACTAGAAGTCAGCATGTCAACATTTCTTAAGGTAAGTAATGAGGATTGAGGTGCTTTTGATCCCCCACCCCATTTCATGCTGATTTCTCCCACCCTCTGATGGAAACAGGGACTTCCCAAAGGAGCCTGCACTGACCATCATCACTGGCAGTTGTATAAACAAAGTAGAACTATCAAAAAATAAAAACTTTATGCTCCAGAGGTGCTTTTTAGCGCAAGAGATTTGGTGAGCCAAGTCATCATGCAGCAGCACTTATCCTTTTCATGATATTAGATTTTGATCATGTCCCTTGGCTACTTCTGTATTTTCAGACTGAAAAGGCCTTATTTTTGGAGCTTGACTTTGATGGTTTTAATTGCCCTTCTTTGTTTCCCTGAGGCTCTGTTCTGTCCTTCTTGAGATGTGTAGATCAGAGCTGCATATGTAACTTTACCAATGAAGATGTCCTATGGTTTTATGTAAAAGGAGGAAAATTTTGTTTTCCTTTCAATCCCCTTCTTGATAGTACCCAACATTTTGTTGCCCTTTTTCGCCGTAGCAGGAAACTAGGTTGTTCTCTTTAGTGTGCTGTCCACAGTACTTCCTAGAGCTCTTTCCTGGGTCTTAATTGAAAGGTCAGCACCCATGATCCTGCAATTGTACTTTCTGATATCTGGCCCTTCCTAAAAGGATCACCTTACACATGCTCCTATTGAAACTCATCTGCTAATCATGAAACCTCCTGAGATCTTTCTTTGTCCCCCCTATCTTGGCATTTCACTGCCTGGAAAAGCTTAGTATCGTCCACAGACTTGGTTTCCCAGTACCCACCCCTGAGGAACTCTGCTATTTATCCTTCTACAGTCAGAAAAATCTCTGTATTTCCCCTTATTTTCTTTTTTTCCCTGTAAACCTACTACATGATAAAAAATATTTTAAATCTCATGGTAATTCATTTTAAAAACAGCTTTGGTATTAAACTTAATCAGAAGCATTTTAAGTTAGTTTAGCCCCCAAGGAAAAGATCCATAGAAGATTACATATGATTTCCCTTTACAAAAATCATGTTGCC
>JAQZBX010100340.1:0-11371 GCA_029593785.1 Cabassous unicinctus | reverse complement strand
CTTTATAGCCAAACTTCTTTAAAAAAAGGCTTGTTGCTATTTCTTTGGCTCTTTTAGCTCCTTCTCAGCCACTCCAATCTGGATTCCATTTCACTAAACTGCTCCCACTGAAAGCAGCAATGATCTGTTGAGTCAAATAGGTCCATGTTGGCCCTTATCTTACTCGACCTCTTAGCATCAGTTTCCAACTCAAAGACTTTCCTCCTTTGCTGAGGCACCACACTCTGTTTCCTCCTACCTCTCTGGCCCTTCCTCATCAGTCTCCTTTGCCTGCTTGTTCTCCTCCATCTAATGTGAGACATCCTTCTCTTCTTACTATCTACTATTTTCCCATGTTATGTCATCCACTCCCAGGATCTAACTATTATATGCTACTGATGTCTTAATTTATGTTTCTAGCCATATTTTTTATTGGAGCTTAAGCTCATTTCTTACATGTTGTCTCATGGACATCTAATTGTTAACCCGTATTTAGTAACTAAACTCAATGCCTTCTCCCTTGAAACCTGCTTCTTCTCATCCACTCTCTATCTCAACTAATAGCACCACCACAAGCCAGAAACTTAGGAGATAATTCACATCCTCCTCTGCTATTAAATAAGCGTCTTGTCAATTCAAATTCTAAAATGTATGTCAAATCTACTTCTCTTTCTCTTTCTCACCATCCTCTCCCAAGCCACCAACAGCTCCCACCTAGATTATTCTAATAGCTTCCTAACTAGACCCCTCACTCACTCTTACTATCTTCTTTGGTCTTCCAGGGGTCAGGGAGTTGTGAAACAAACAAAAGAATATGGGACAGACATTTTGTGGACCGTAAAGCCTAAATTATTACTATCTGGCCCTTTAGAGAAAAAGTTTACCGACCCCTGTTCGAACTCACTATCCACATGTTCCTCTGCTTAAAATCTTTCTTTTACTGACTTTCCATTCTTTTAAAGAATGTTAAAGGCCATAAACCTGCATAATCTGGACCATCCGCTTCTCCAGAGTTCTCTCCTGTTGCTCTCTCCTTTCCTATGCTTCAGCCATACTAGAGTTGTTTTTCAAGGTGCTATGCTCTTTCCCACCTCAGGGGTCTTTGCACAAACTGTTTATGTCTGATGACCTCCCTTAATCTTCAGATATCAACTTAAATATAATTTGTTCCAGAAGGTCATTCATGATCCCCTATATTTAACTCATTTATTATATGCGCCTGGCACTCTGCACTATTTTAACATTAGGAACGCTTATATTGTTCAATATTTAGATTGCTAGGCTATGAGCTCTATGGAGAGACTATTTTATCTTAATTGTCCTGATTCTGAGCACTGCCTAAAACATGGTATACTTTTTATAAATGATTGTTAAATTAACTTCTTGTTCTCCCATTGAAAATTTTCTTTCAAGATCTATCCTTACCTTTCCAGCTTCAGTGGAAGTTTTCCTTTTTGAAGACTAATTCCTCCAACTGTCATCTGAGTATCATTTTCCCTTCTACTTAGGAATTTTACTACATCTATCACTCTTCTGTTATCTTTTCATTCTTCTTCCATCAGCTTTTACTTCACAGCTCTTATTCATTCAAGTCTCTATTGCTTTAAAACTGGGCCAACCTTTACCTCCCTTTAGTAACAAGCCCATATCTAATGGGGTGAGCAATCTGGAAAGTATTCTACATAAAGTCTATTTCCTCACCTGTTTTTCAATCCTTTAGTCCCATTGCAATCTCTCTTCTATCCTGCCATTCAACCAAATCTGTAACAAAGGCCACAAAAGACCTCAGAGCTAATGCCAATAGACACTTATTATTTCTCTTAATCTCCCTGAAAAATTGGTTAGAGACTCCTCCATGACATTACTTTCTCCTGGCTTTTCTCTGATGACTGACTAGTTCCTCTATTTTGCAGCATCTTTTTCTGCCTTTCCTCAAATATTGGTGTTCTTTTCATTGCTCTACATTTAGCCCTATTCCCTTCTCATTATGTATGCTCTGTCAGTGTCATTTCATCTATTTCAGTAGCTTTAGTTAGCAGCTTGACACAAATGACTCCTAAATCTAAGCCTCTCCTAAGCACCAGATCCAATCCATCTAATTGTGTATCTCCAGTTGGATGTTAATCAGGTACTTTCAACATACCCCAAATAAATTCCCTTTGTCCTGAAACATACAGTTCTTCCGTATTCCAAATCATTGTGAATAGTGCCACCCCATCTCTACTCTCTCAAACAAAAAAGCTGTGCTCCATTTCATCCTCACTCAAGTCCTACCAATGTTATTTTTAGTATTTCTCATCAATTCCTTCCTTTCCATCTACATTGCAAATGCCTTTAGTTGAGGCCTTTGCTTCTAAGCTAGAATGATCCAACAGACTAACTGGTCTCAGCAAACCATTCCCTGTATTGTTGCCAGTGATTTTTCTGGAATAAAAACCTAATCATCATTCCTTTGATTAAAACATTTCAGTGACTGCTCTGTTCTCAGGTCAAAACCTAACTTCTAAGCATGGCATTTCCTAACGTAACTCCTTACTATTTGTTTCACTCAACTTTTTTGAGATTTTTTTTTTTTAAATAAGTCACTCTCCTACATTGTTCTTTCTACAATCACAAACACTGCCATCACCTTCCTGGATTCTAATCTCCCAAACATACTCTTTTGACTAACTTTCTCTTTCAAATGTCACTGCAAACATCATTTCCTGTCTGACCTGTCATCTTTTTGCTCATTCCATGTTTTACTGGGTGTTATCACTGACTTCCTAGGACTGAAATTTTTATTTAAGTATTATCCATTCAGCCCAAAATTTATTGATGTGGTTTGTAATGTGTCAAATTGGCTAGGCGGAAATACATTTTTCCAGAATTCTCTTCCTCGAATATTTCTGGCTAGTGTGAGCAAGAGATTCTTGTGCAAGATTTGGAGAGTGGATAAGAAGCAAGAGCCATGTAGCTCAAACATATTGTTGCTGATCTGCTGGCTCACTACCTTAATGAAGGTGGCAACTGTGCCTACAACTTCCCAGTCTTTTCTTTGATGTTCTCTAACTTCTGGACCAGACATGTGTAAAGATGGGTCTGGCTTATGCAGGAAAACCACACCATCAAGATCAGAAGTTAAAAAAATTGACGTAGATTTCCATTTGTGCTTGTGGTTTCCAGCCTGTTCCAGCTGTCTTTCACTTTGCATCCACCCATCTTCCCTTCTTGACTGCCTGCCCTATGAACTTCAACCTGGAGCATCAGAGACAACAGCCTTAGATACTGCTTAACCAGCACCTGCAATAGCATAAGGTCAAATCCCTTTAGAAATTCCTTTATATACAAACATATCCTAGTGGTTCTGCTTCTCTGATTGAACCCTGGTACAATGAAAATAGTATTTATTCATATGGTACATATTCCCTAATATGTAAGTTGTCCATTTGTGCACAGGTAAAACTTTGTACAAGTGTGGGAGAATTAAATGCAGACAAACCTAAGGAAGAGCATAATTTTCTAATTTTTTTTTTTTATTTTTTAAAAGATACTTAGATTACATAAATGTTACACAAAAATTATAGGGATTCCCATATGCCCCACCTCCCACACAAACATCTTTTATTAGTGTGGCACATCACCTTCAATAGATATACACATCTTGGGGCTTTGCCACTAAGCATGGACCATAGTTCACATTGCAGACCACACTCCCACACAGTTCTGCATGTTATATGATGATATAAAATGGCTTATATGTTATTGCAATGTCACTCAGGATAATTCCCAAGTCCCAAAAAAGCCCCTGTATTACAACTGCTTTTCCCTTTCCCTACCCCCAAAGCATCCAGTGGCCACTGGCTCCACATTAATGTTGTAATTACTTCCATTGTGTGAATCACAGTCTGTCTATAACAGAATACCAGTAAGTCCACTCAGTCCATAGCTCTTCTCCCAATCCTGAGGAGTCTGAGATGGTGGTGTCCACTCTACCTCCAAGTGAGAGGGAGCTCAATTTTCTAATTTATCTGCTGGACACTTAAGAGTGATTTTTATGACACAACTGTGTCCATATTTTAAATAGACATACCACTAAAACGATAAAGTCAGTGATATGATTTCATATGTGAACCTTTCCTTTAGTTATTTTAAGAGTGCTAAAAACTTTAAATTTCCCATAACTTCTCAGTTAGCAAGAAACAGCTCAACACTGAATTATCTCTTAAACCAGACATTAGTTCACTGACATCTTTTTTACCCATAACTAATATCACTGAAATAATATTTCACAAAGTTATGCAACTTGAAGAACCTTGTTTCAGTTGCCATTTTATTACAAGATGATAGACGTAATTAGGATTTAAGTTGTAACTTGATAATCTTTAGTCAGGCACCAATTTTCATTAAAAGCAAACTGCTTATTCAAAAGTGATCATGGAACAACTCAATGCAGAGCAAGAAGAATGAGAAACATCTTACTGGCCCAATAGATTGTTTTATTGGGATAGAAATACATTTACAGAGCTGGCTGTGCTTGAGCTTTCTTTGCAAGCAGCTTTAGATCCGCAATGCACTTGGCAATTGTCTCCTTTTCCTGTGACAAGGAAGAGAAATCTGGTTAGACCTTGCCAAAACATGAAAGGGTTGGTAAACACTGTAATTCCAATGGATAGATACCTCCTATAAGATCAGAATTTCAAGAAGGATTCCTGGCTAAATATGATAAATTAGGAAGGTTTTAGAAGTAAATTGATTATTTAACATAGGGGAGATGCAATGTATTTTAAACAAATCCCGGGGATTAAGTTGAAATACTTTCCTGGTTCATAGCTTTCGTAAGTGAAACCTGTATAGATGAAGGCAGATATTCCTGGAGCCATATGCCACTGATGTTGGCCTGTACAGCTACTATCTGCTTGAAAAAGACTAATCTGGGAAGCGGATGTAGCTCAAGCAGTTGGGTGCCCGTCTACCACACAGGAGGTCCAGGGTTTGGTTCCTGGTGCCTCCTAAAGAAGATGAGCAAGACAGTAAGCTGACGTGATTGGCTGGCGCAGGAAGGTGACACAGCAAGATGATGCAACAAGATGACACAATGAGAGACACAATAAGCAGGGAGCGGGTATGTTTCAAGCGACTGGGCAACACCCTTCCACATTGGAGGTCCCGGGTTCGGTTTCCCCTGCCTCCTAAAAAAGGGAAGTTGAGCAGACACAGAGAGCAGACATCAAGTGCAAACAGGGGGGGGGGAATAAATAATAATAAATCTTTTTTAAAAAAAAGGACCAATCCAACTCTAGCAAAATAAAAGAGTGGAATAAATTTTAGTTTCATCTGTATTCTTTTAGTATTTTCCAAGTTTTTAAATAAGCACTATACTAAACTTTTAAGTGCTTAAGTAAAGACATTTCTGTTCAAGATTGATGAATTAAATGGCTAGAAAGAGGAAATGAAATGGAAATCATGGAATCAGGAAATTGAAGGGGCACAGAAATAGTTTTTTCCAGCCCCAATGTTTTTTTTTTAGGTACTGGGATGTCGGTGCTCGACTACTGAGCCACATTGGCTCCCCTGAGTTGGTTTTTTTGTTTGTTTGCTTGTTTGTTTTGTTTTTAGGAGGCACTGTGAACCAAATCTGGGACCTCCCATGTGGGAGGTAGGCACGCAACTGCTTGAGCCACATCTGCTACCCCGATGTTTTTTTTTATGTACAAATTATATATGTTGGCTAATGTTACTCAAATTACAGAACTCAAATACAGGTCTCCTACAACCAGTGCGCTCAACAATCTTTCCACTGTGTATATCCTTTTGAGGTGTGAGGTCCTTTGATAACTAAGTTTGAGGAAGGAGAAAAACCTGTAGGTTACCACTACTGAGAAAAAGGAACCAGGATTATCCTACTGTTTCTAGGCTAATGCCCCCTTGCCAGCAGATGCTTGTCAGAGATGTATTAGTACAACTCCAGAAGCTATGAAAGTTCATGTACCTGCTGTGCAGAGATGCTCTGCACCACGTGCTTCTCCACCCAGTTTATCATGTGCTCTTGTTCCTTTCGACGCATCATATTCTGCACAGAGATCTGGTAGTCCAGGCGATTCTTTACCTCCTTGTATACTCTATGCAGCCGGTCCCGGTAAGTAAACTCCAGGGCCATAGCAATGTTATTCTGGGGCAAAATTAAGAAAAGATGATGGATATTGCTTGCATATTTGAAGGAGCTCTTCTACTCTGAGGATTCTGCCAATTAGAATGCCCTACCACTCTCTCGTATTTTATATAAAATTATTTTTTAAAATATGAATAGGCAACAGAGGGATGTGGCAAAAAATCTGCTGTCCCCAAAAGCCACACTATTGCCATGTTCCTGTATTTCCTCCCAGAAATATTTAATGAACAAAATATATACACATCCATCACTTTTATTTTTAATTATTATATACTGATCCATTTCAGTTACATTATATTTCACGATATTGAGTCCCATAATTTATTTAACCAAGTTCGAATAATAGATAAGGTTGCTCCCCATTTTTTTTGTACTACAAATAATGCTGCAATATCTCTTTGTAATATATTTTTGCACTTATGTGTGAATATTTGCTGGACGAAATAATAGCTCACATTTGTTGAGTACCTACCTATGTTCCAAACACACCATGTGTGTCAATTCATTTAAATTTATAACTACACCACAGGACAGTTACAATTATTATACCCAATTTATACCAAAGTTACTGAGCTAAGAAATTGTGAAGCCAAGATCTGAAAGCAGTCAGGCTATAGAACCCATATTCTGTATCAAAAGGGTATAATGCATTTTAAATTGTGGTAAACATTGCCAAATTCCAGATTACCATTTTCATACCAGCAACATGAATGCCTGGTTACGCCAAACGCTTGTCAACAATGTTATTAAATCTTTTAATCATTGCTCTTCTGTTAAGTGAAAAAAAAGTGTCTCAATTTTAATCATCATGATTATCTAAGGAACATACTTAGGAGAAATTTGTATTTATTTATTTATGATTTGTCCATATCCTTTACTTGTTTTTCTATTTTTCTACTGGAATGCTGGTCATTTCTATTGATTTGTAAAATCCCTTTTATATTAAGGAAACACATACATACAATATATACATTCTTCCCAGTTTGTTGTCTTTTAATTCCGTAGAGTATTAATTCGTGTAGAAATTTTAAATATTTATGAGATCAATTTAATGATCTTTTCTCTATTTTCTCGTCTTTGTTAGAAAGATCTTCCCAATTCTAAGAATGCTACAATTTTTTTCTTGTTCTCTCTTTTGACTTTTTTGGTTTCAATTTTTTCTTAAAGATCTTTAATTCATCTGAAACTTATTTTGAGATAAGGTGAAAGGTAGGAAATCAACTGTATAGCCACAAAACTACCCATTTATCTATAATATTTATTAAATAATCTATCTTTCCCCTTATAAATTAAATCTATCTAAATTAAATTCCCTTACGCATTTTGGTCTATCCTCACATTGCTCTGTTAATCTGACTTTCATTAATTCATGTGTGTAATACACTATTTTATGTTCCTTATAATAACTTTATAATGAGAATATTTGGTAGAGCTGCTGCTTTTTTTATTTTCCTATGTGAATTTAATAATCAATTTGTCCAAATCCCTATCCCCCCACACATTCTATTAGTATTTTTTCCCTAGGAATGTGTTAGAGATGAGAGAAGGGAGACTTAACCTCTTGATAAAATTGAGCCTTCAATCTAAGAACAAGTTCTTGGAACCTTGCACCTCAGAGCATTCTACGTTTTTCAAAATATAGACTGTACATTTTTACTTAAGTTTAAGCCCAGGCATCATTTCTTAAAAGGTGTATTTTCTAGTATACAAGAAAATACACCTTTTGTATATAGGAAGGCTACTGATCTTGTTTACTAGATATTAATTTTGTGCCTAGAAATCTTACCGAGTCTGTTTATTGTTTAAGAGTTATGTTAGTCTCTTAAACGATCCAGGTATACAATCTTAGATAATCTATAAATAAGTACAACTTTTTATTTTTCCTTTCCTATTTTTGTAACTCTTATTTCTTTCTCTTCTCTAATTACATCACCTATTACCTCCAAAATAATACTGAATTAATAATGATAAAGATATTATCTTCTTGTCCGTAATGAGAATGCTTAGAGGTCTGCCCATTAAATATGATGGCTTGAGACATTTATCTCAAGTAGGTCCTTGGCTCTGCTCAGTACATTTCTTTAATATATTCATTCTCCCACTCTTCCAAATGATCATTTTGTACTTTCTCCTCAAAAGTCCAGTATCTCCTTGACAACATTTACTCTTAGTGAATGACCTTGTTACCTATTTCATTGAGAAAAAAGCAATAAGAGAATGTTCACAATTGCCTACCACCACATAAACTGATCTACCTGAATCTGTACACATGTACTTTGCCTTCCTTTCTATAACTATGGCTGAACGTCTATGCTCCTAAAGCCAACCCATCCACCTGTAATTAGATTCCAGGCCCTCTGGGCTATTCAAAGACATCACTCTAGCAAAATTTTGCCCTCTTTACTGCATTCATTTTTTCCTCTCTACTAACTGCTAATATGTTATTGTATTTTCCACCTTTAAAAAAAAAACTTTGATTACTCCATCCCCCTTCTCCTAGCTATTGACTAATTACTCTGCTTATCATTATATTAAAACTGCTTGATAGAGCTGTCTATATGCTGACTCCAGTTTCTTCCCTTCCATTTTCTCTTCAATACACTCCAATCACTCCATCAAGATCACCAAGGGCCTCCATGTTGCTAAATCCTATGTCAAATTCTTAGGCCCTTTATTACTTGACCATAAACAGGGTGATCATAAAGTAAAACAACACAGGGTTTTCCCTGTTTTCCTGGTGTCCTAGTCTGATGGCTTTAAGTGCCACCTGTAAGCTCATGACTCCCAAATAACTTTTTCCAACCTGGAAATCCCTCCAACAGCTCCAGACTAACATATCCAATGGCCTACTCAATATCTCTATTTGGCTAATGGATAAGACATTTCAAACCGATGCATACAAACCTGAAGGCTATTCTCAACATGGCAATCACAATGATCTTTCAAAACATAAGTGAAATTGTACCACTCTGCTGAAAAGCCTCCAGTGACTTTCCCCTCTTGCTCAGGGTACAGGTTAAAGTCCTTAGAGAAGCCTATAAGGTCTCATATGATCTAGCCCCCTGACCACCCTCTACCTGGGTTCCTTTAATTCACTCCTTTACACATTCCTCTTCAGCTATGTGGGACTCCTTACTTTTCCTTGAATTTACCAAGGAAGCTTCCAGGTTTATGGCCCTTGCAATTGTTGTTCTCTCTCCAGGGAATGCTATTTCCCTAGAAATCCACATGACTCATTCCATCACTAATTTCAAGTCTCTGATCAAATGTCACATTAGGTCTTTTCCAAATGCTGTATAAAAAGAAAATTCCCTCCTCCTGTAACTTTTTTTCCCCTTGACTACTACTTTATTGTTCTACGTAGCACTTATTACCATCTAATATATGCAATACATATGATAAACCTAAATATATACACACGTATTAAAAACTTATGTATCTGTTCCATTACTTATTTTCTGTCCCCTTGACTAGAGCCTGGGACACAGCAGGAGCTCAATAAATATTGCTAAATAAACAATTCATAAGTAAAAACTTGTAAGACTATTTCTGACTCTTACAAAAAACTACACCTTCCAACTTGGTTTTAAAAAGATCAGGGTGTGTGTGTATCACGTGTGATGTAGGAGGCACTCTCCAATTGGAACCTGAATAAATAGGCATGGAAAGTGGTTTTAAAAATTAAGAATCTTTAGGGATTGTGTTTTAAAAATACACAGAACTCATCAGAGGTTCTGAATCCAAAGCTCTTTAAATGGGTCCAAATACTTGCACCCAAGTATTTGATTCTGATGCATTTGATAATGAGACCACACTAGATCCTTAATATTTCAGATACTCACTCTACTTTAGCATCCATTTCTCATTTCATTGGTGCTCCTATAATGTAAAATTTCAATATAAGGACATCTCACTTTAAATGCATAAAAACTGAGATCAAAATAAATAAAGATAAGATATTTGAACATGTTTCTAAAGATTGTTTTGGAAACAAAATATCTAAGAATCTATGCTTTCACTTGTGGTAAAAATTCTACTGTTATTTAAATTAGTCTGTTCTGTGACTTCGAAGTGTAGGATATCAGATTTTCTTATAGCAAGTATGTTTAGCTGTCTTTTCACCTGTTTTCTTAGCTTTGGTTAAATGATTTTCTTTTTGTGTGGATCCAAATTGTGTTCTATAACTTGAGCTCTAATTGTGGAGTAACGATTCTAATTTTTTTTCCATTTGACAGTTCTTAAATGTTTAAAGAGCCATAATAGCCAGCCCCTACCCAAATCTAATCTTTTCTAAATAAAATATGCTCAGTCTATTCAACCATTACTCATAAAAGATTCTAATTTTTGTTTTAACTGCACACAAATGAGTAACTTCATTCTCCTTAGAAACTTTTGAAACTTACCCTTTGGACATCGAAATAGTAATGGCGCTTCTGCACTAGTGCCTGCTGTGATTTCTCGAAGTCAATTGCATCTTGGATATTTTTGATGGAAGTCTGCTTCACCTCTTCTAATTGGGCAATTTTTTGCTGCAATTATGATATTTACAACTAAGATTAGTGAAAGCACCAAAGGTAATTTTTAAAAAAAATAATTATTTATTTATCCCCTCCTTGCTGCTTGTCTTCCTTTGTTGCACCAGCTCACCGCGCCGCATGGGAGCCTCTTCACCAGGAGGCCCTGGGGATCAAACCTGGGGCCTCCCATATGGTAAACGGGAGCCCAGCCAATTGAGCCACAGCTGCATCCCTCCAAAGGTAATTAAAACTGATTCAAGATGAGGAAGACAGCGAACTGACACGACAGGCTGGTGTGGTAAGCTGACAGATGATACAACGAGATGATGCAACGAAGAGACACAATGAGGAAAGACAATGAGAGACACAACAAGAGGGAGCGGAAGTGGCTTAAGCCATTGGGTGCCTCCCTCCCACATGGGAGGTTCTGGGTTTGGTTCCTGGTGCCTCCTAAAAAGAAGACTAGCAGACACAGAGAGCAGACAGCAAACACAAAAATGGGGGGGTGGAAGAGAAATTAAAAGCACCCATCTCCCACATGGGAGATCCCAGTTTCAGTTCCCGGTCCCTCCAGAAAAACAAACGAACAAAAAGAAACAAGTGAAACAAACAAACAAAAAAACCAACGCAGGGAAGCCAATGTGGCTCAGTGGTTGAGGGCTGGCTTTCCACAGGTTCAATCCCTGGCCCCCGGTACCTCAAAAAAAAAAAAAAAAAAAAAAAA
>JAQZBX010100339.1:0-11374 GCA_029593785.1 Cabassous unicinctus | reverse complement strand
AGTCAGGATTCAAACCCAAATCTTCAGTACACACTATATTAATGACTACACTAAAAATGGAAAGGTGGCATTTTGAAATATAAATTTCTAACTATACTGAAGTTGAAATGACTAGGTCACCTATAGTTAATTTTAAAAGCTAATTTACAGAGTTTGCTGTATTTAGTAATAACAGCTATCTTATTGAATATTCACTGTGCTCAGCAATTCACATAATTATCACTCATTCTTATTTTCAAATGGAGAAATTGCAGCACAGAAATATTAAGTAATTCATCCAAAGCTACACGGATTGTACATGGTAAAACTGGAATTTGAACTCAAGCAGTCTGAGTCTACCACCTAGGTTCTAACTGCTGCATTATATTATCATTATATAAGTGAACATATAAAGGGGACAATATTCCAAATCACTTCAACCCTCAATTTCTGTGGATGGAGCAAATAAATTTTTTTTGAAGCAGTACTTTCAAGTTCTCAAATAAAACCTACAGGGAATCATTTTGAGGATGTAAAGGAGGAAAAACAATGACTGGAATAGCAGCCAGGCTGGTAATTCACATAAAAATTTGTGTGAACTATAAAGAAGTAAGAAAAAAACATACTGTCAAGAGACAAAAGTCATCAAGAGAACCAGATTCATATATGACTTAGATGTTGGAACCATCAGAAAGGAAATTTGAAACAACATGATAAATATGCTAAAAACTCTAGTGATAAAGGTGGACAACATGCTTGAACATACAAGAAATTTCTGCAGAGAGATGGAAATTATAAGAAGAAAAATATGGAGGTGCTAGCTGAAATGATGTAACAGCAGAGATAAACAATGGCTTCGGGGACTTCCGGGAAGATGACAGACTAGAAAGACACGGGACTCTCTTCTCTCCCAGAAAAATAGCTAAAGGACAGCCTGAAGGGGGCTGGAAAAAAACCTTCTAGGGTTTAGGATGCCAGGTGAAGGCTGGACACCACCCAGAAGAGAGAGGGAATCTTGACGGCAAAACTGTGAGTTAAAAGCTGCAGCTGCTACTGTCGGCACTCTCCCCCACACTAAAGACACTTTAAAATTCTCAGGCCTCTGGGCAGGCTACAGACAAAGGGGGCTCCAGGGATCCACCGCCCTAGGAAAGGCGAGATAGAGGGACACAACTTAAGGCTGACTCAGCTTTTGACCCATAAATTTGGTCTGCTGTTTCCCACGAACCCTTCCAGGCTGGGTGGGGCCACACCACTGTTTACCTTGGGAGCTGGCAAGGGGCTAAAGAGATCCAGGACTAAAAGGATCCGATCTTTCAATCTCCTAACCAAGACTGATTGTTGAGGATGCAGAGGGAAATGGAATTATTTCCTATCCAGGAAAAGGGAGGGGGCTGCCAGTGAAGGCTGGAGAACTGTCTCTGAGATAGTTTGAATTACAAGGCTCATAGCCTCCAGACAGGAACCTCTATCACATTGATCAGGTCAGTGTTGCAGCCAACAAATTCCAACCAGGCATTGAACTGAGAGGGCTTCCAAAAAGTGCCATCTGCTGGCAGAGGAAGGAAGTGTACATGAGAAAATTAAAAGAAAATAAGAGAGGCTTTTCCTGGCCTTTATTGCCTCCCTTGCCAAGGCCCTAGGAAATGGGTCTGCAATCCATTACTGGGTCCAGAGTCCAGTTTTGAGCAACTAACATGGACAATCCTGACAACCCAAGTTGAACTAAGAATCAAAGAGCAGCAGTAACACATAACATCCCTCCTCTAAATCCCTACGAAAGAGAGAGAAATTGAGCATCTGACTAAACTACCATTCTAATCAGAAGCGTAGACAGCAGCAAAAACTCTAAGTCATGCTAAGAAAATGGAAGACATGGCCCAAGAAAAGGAATATACCAAAGCTTCAGAAGAGATGCAGGATTTGAGACAACTAATTGAGATGCACACAAATTTCCAAAATCAAATTAATAAGTTGAAAGACAATATGACTAAAGAGATAAACAGCATCATGAAGACATTGAGTGATCACAAAGAAGAATTTGAAATCCTGAATAGAAAAGTAACAAAGCTCATGGGAATGAAAGGCACGACAACTGAGATAAACACATTACAGAGAGTAGATGTGGTTCAAGTAGTTGAGTGACTGCCTCCCACAGAGGAGGTCCCAGGTTTGGTTCCTGGTGCCTCCTGAATAACAAAAAGAACAAACAACAATCAAAACAAACAAAAAAACCAACTCAGGGAAGCTGATGTGGCTCAGTGGTTGAATGCTGGCTTCCCACATACAAGGTCCCAGGTTCAATCCCTGGCTCCTGGTACCTCAAAAACAACAACAACAATATCAACAACAAACACATTAGAGGCATACAACAGCAGACTAGAAGTGATAGAAGAAAGAATAAGTGATACTGAAGACAACAGCTGAAATTGAAGAGAGAAAAGAACATAGAGAGAAAAGAATGGAAAAAATTGAGCTGGGGCTTAAGGAGTTGAATGACAACATGAAATGCAACAGTGGTCAAAACAGCATGGTACTGGCATAAAGACAGACACATTGATCAGTGGAATAGAATTGAAAGTCCAGAAATAAACCCTCACCTCTACAGTCAGCTGGTGTTTTACAAATCTACCAAGTCCACGTTATTAGGACAAAACAATCTCTTCAACAAATGGTGCTGGGAGAACTGGATATCTATAATCAAAAGAATGAAAGAGGACCCCTAGCTCACTCCCTATACAAGAATCAACGCAAAATGGATCAAAGACCTAAATATAAAAGCCAGGACCATAAATCTACTAGAAGAAATGTCGGGAAACATCTTCAAGACCTTGTGGTAGGTATAGGTTTCTTGGACCTTACACCCAAAGCACATGCAACAAAAGAAAAAATAGGTAAATGGGACCTCCTCAAAATTAAACACTTTTGCACCTCACAGAACTTTGTCAAAAGGGTGAAAAGGCAGCCAACACAATGGGAGAAAATATTTGGAAATCACATGTCTGATAAGGGTTTAATATCCATGATATATAAAGAGATGCTACAACTCAACAATAAAAAGACAAATGACCCAATTAAAAACTGGGCAAAAGAGTTGAATAGACATTTGTCCAAAGGGAAAAAAAAAAACCAAATAGCAAAAAGAAAAACACATGAAAAAATGTTCAACATCACTAATGATTAGGGAAATGCAAATTAAAACTACAATGAGATATCATTTCATACTATCAGAATGGCCACTATTAAAAAGACAGAGAACTACAAGTGTTTTGGAGAGGATGTGGAGCGATAGGAACACTTATTCACTGTTGGTGGGAATGCAGAATGGTATAACCACTGTGGAGGACTGTTTGGCAGTTCCTAAAGAAGTTGAATACAGACTCTCCACGTGACCCTGCAATACCACTACTGGATGTATACCCAGAAGAACTGAGAGTAGTGACACGAATAGACATCTGCACACCAATGTTCATAGTGGCATTATTCATGATTGCCAAAAGTTGGAAACAACCCAGGCATCCATCCACCAATGAATGGATAAACAAATTGTGGTGTATTCACACGATTGAATATTATGCAGCTATAGGAAGAAATGAAGTCATAAAGCATATGACAACATGGATGGACCTGGAGGACATTATGTTGAGTGAAGCAAGCCAGACACAAAAGGACAAGTATATATGATTGCATTACTATAAACTAAATATATTGTGTAACATACCCATTTATATAAAATGTAAATATGAATCGATTTATAAAGATGAAATGTGAGTAGTGGATATGTAGTGCTAGGGAAAACATACTAAGGGGTGTGGAGTTCTTCTTTTTGGAATAATGAAAAGTTCTAGAACTTTTTGTGATGATGAATGCACAACAGTTTGATTATACTAAAAGCCATTGATTATATACTTTAGATTGTATGGTGTGTGAATATATCTTAATAAAACTGCTTAATAAATAAATAAAAAGTTATGCAAGAATAGCCAGAAATAGCAGCTATGTACAACAGGGGACACAGAGAGATTGAGAGGTGAAGAAATTTCTTGTTTGTTTGTCTCTTTTTTATTTATTATTGTTATTATTATTGAAATAATGAGAATGCTCTAATAATGAATGAAGTGATGAATGCACAACTATTTGATTATACCAGATACCACTGATTGTACACTTTTGATGAATTGTATGCTTTATTAATATGCATCAATAAAATTGATTTGTTAAAAAAAAAGAATGCCTTTGATGGGCATATCAGTAGACTTGACACAGCTGAGGAAAGAATCAGTGAACTGAAGGAAGAAGAGTAAAAAGAGTAAGGATATAGAAGACCTGAACAATACAATCAACCAGCTTGATTTAATTGACATTTTTAGAATGCTCCACCCAACTATAACAGAATACATATACTTTTTAAGTATACATGGAACATTCCAGCAGATAGATAATCTATATCCTGGGCTATAAAGCAAATCTTAACAAATTTAAAAGAATCTAAATTATGAAAAGTGGTTCAGAACAGTACAGAAATAAATTACAAATCAGTAACAAAGATATCTGGAAAATCTCCAACTTTTTGGAAATAAATATAATCCTAAATAACCCATTATTCAAAGAGGAAGTCATGAAAGAAGTTAGAAAATATACTGAATTGGATGAAAATGAAAACAAAGCACACATATCAAAATTTATGGGCTAAGTCTAAAGCCTTGTTTAGAGAAATATATATTGCATTAAATTCTAACTTTAGAAAAGAAGGACTATCTTAAATCAATGGTCTAAATTTTACCTTAAGAAACTAGGAAAAAAAGAACAAATTAAATCTAAAGCAAGTAGAAGAGAGGAACTAACAAAGAGAAGAGAATAAATTAAAGAGATTGAGAACTAAAAAAACAATAAGGAAAAAGAAATGAAACCAAAATCTGGTTCTTTGGAAAGATCAATTAAATCAAGACACCTCTGGCCAAACTGGGGGCAGAGGACAGGGGGCAGGGGGTGTTTTAAATTCAGGATGTGTGAGTCTTCCAACTTTGTTCTTTATTTTCAAGATGGCCTTGGCCATTTGGAGTCCCCTACCCTCCCACATAAATTTGATGATTGGCTTTTCTGTTTCTGGAAAGTAGGCTGTTGGAATTTTGATTGGGATTGCACCGAATCTGTAAATTGCTTTGGGTAGAATTGATATCTTAACAGTATTTAGACTTCCAATCTATGAACATGGAGTGTCCTTCCATTTATTTAAGTTTTCTTTGATTTCTTTTAGCAATGTTTTTTAGTTTTCTGTGTATAAGTCCTTTACTTGCTTGGTTGGATATTTGATCCTTTTAGTTGTTATTGTAAATGGAATTATTTTCTTAATTTCCTTTTCAGATTGTTCACTACCAGTGTATAGAAACATGATTGATTTTTTGGTGTTCATCTTGTATCTTGCCACTTTGCTGAATTCATTTATTAACTCGAGTAGGTTTGTTGTGGATTTTTCATGATTTTCTCCATATGGGATCATATCATCTGAAAATAGGGAAAGTTTCACTTCCTATTTTCTAATTTGGATGCCTTTTATTTCTTTTTTCTTGCCTAATTTCTTTAGATAGAATTTCTAGCACAATGTTGAATAACAGTGGTGACACTGGGTATCCTTGTCTTGATCTTAGAGGGAAAGCTTTCAACCTCTCCCCGTTGAGTATGATGTTGGCTGTAGGGTTTTCTTAAATGCCCTTTATTATGCTGAGGAACTTTCCTTTTATTCCTATCTTTTGAAGTGTTTTCCTCAAGAAAGGATGCTGGATTTTGTCAAATGCCTTTTCTGCATCAGTCCAGATAATCATGTGTTTTTCCCTTTGATTTGTTAATGTGGCTTATTATGTTAATTGATTTTCTTATGTTGAACCACCCTTGCATACCAGGAATAATACCCACTTGATTGTGATGTATAATTCTTTTAATATGCTTTTGGATTCAATTTGCAAGTAACTCTCATTTTTTATAGAAAGTCTCACTGAATATGAAATTCTTGGTTGGCAATTATTTTCTCAGCCCTTTAAGTATTTCAACCCATTGCTTCCTTGCCTCCATGGTTTCTGATGAGAAATTGGTGTGTAATATAATTGGGTCTCCTTTGTACATAACACATTTTTTTTTCCTCTTGCAGCTTTCAGAACTCTTTCTTTGTCTTTAGCATTCAACTGTTTGACCACCATGTTTCTAGGAGTATTTCTTTTCAAATTTATCCTGTTTTGTGTTTGATGGGCTTCTTTGATGTGCAAATTCATGTATTTTGCCAAGTTTGGGAAGTTTTCTGTCATTATTTTTTTGAATATTCCTTCTGCTCCTTTCTCTCCTTCTCAGACTTCCATAATGTGTATATTGATATGTTTAATGGTGTCCCAAAGGTCTTTCAGGCTATTAGCACTTTTTCTAACTCTTTTTTCTTTCTGGTCCTCAGGCTAACTTATTTTAATTGTTTTATCTTTGAGTCCACTGAGTCTTTCTTCTGTTAGTTCCAATCTGCTGTTGAAATCCTCCTGGGGTTATTTCATTTCAGTTATCGTGGTCTTCAACTCCAGTAGTTCTGTTTGGTTCCCTTAAATTTTTTTTTTTAAGATTTATTTTATTTATTTCTCCCCACCCCCTCGTTGGTTGCATTTGCTGTGTCAGTTTGCTGTGTGCTGCTCTTCTTTTTCTTAGGAGGCACCAGGAACTGAACCTGGGACCTCCAATGTGGGAAAGAAGTGCCTAATTGGGAGGGAACTGCCTAATTGCTTAAGCCACCTCTGCTCCCTGCTTTGTTGTGTCTCTCATTATGTTTTCCTTGTGTCTCCTGTTGCATCATCTTGTTGCGTCGACTCACTGCACCTGCCCATCCTGTCAGCTCGCTGTCTTGCTTGTCTTCTTTAGGAGGCACTGGGAACTGAACCTGGGACCTCCCATGTGGTAGGCAGGAGCTCAATTGCTTGAGCCACATCCACTTCCCTCCCTTAAAAGTTTTGTTACACTTGGGGAGTTTGATGTAATTATGAATTCCAAAAATATAATTGGATCATGCTTGTAAACTGATCTGTTAATCTGGGCATGATTAAGTTATGATTAGGGCGTTGACTGGGCCACATTAGTAGGGCGTTGAGCCCTACCCCTTGGTGGATGGGGAATCGAATATAAAAGGCAAGGCAAAGAACAGAGTAGAAGCAGTCTTTTGAGAAACAGTTTTGATGTTGGAAAGAAGGCCCCAGGAGAAGAAAAGCAAGCTGTTCGCCTGATCGTCTACAGCGGACCTTGTGGAGGAAACAGGAGCTAAGCCTGAAGAGAAACGCAGCCCCGGGAAGAGAGGAACCCCAGAAGCCTGAACCCTGGCAAACGCTGGCAGCTGTCTTGCTCTAACACGTGGCAATGGACTGTGGTGAGAGAAGAAACATAATGCTTTATGGCCTGGTATCTGTGGACTTCCACCCCAAATATATACCCTTTGTAAAGACCAACCCATTTTTGGTATTTCACATTAGCACCCCTTTGGCTGACTAATACAAGTTTTAATGTCTTTATTTAGATTCTCATTTTGCTCATTCATTTTTCCTATTGTTTAGTTCTTTTTCTGAATTTTCCTTCATCTCCTTGACCATATTTACGATCATTTTTAAAAAGTCTTTGTCCTGTATGTCATTACTCTTGTCTTCTTCATTGGTGTTTTCTGGATTTTTATCCTCTTCTTTTGGTTGGGCTATCATTTCCTGTTTCTTTGTCTTCTATTCTTTTGTTATATGGTGCATATTTTACTATTTTAAAATGTTAACTCTGGGATTTAAGCTTTGAGTGCCTGTTTCATATCATATATTGAAATGAGATTTTCTTGAGTAGCAGGAGCTAACAAAACCAATGCAAAAAGCACCTTTCTCAGTCTCAGCAAATTGGCTTTGCATTGGCTGGTGCTCTCCCTCTGAGTTCATCCCTCCTATCAAGGACATCAGCCCAAGACAAATATAAAGTGCAGAGTCCTCCCTGACTTTTCCAGGCCTGTGTCTTGTCCTGGGGTTGTGCTTGTGAGTGGCCTTAGGATTTCCTCTGTGTGTTTGTTTGAGTCTGTTATGTGGACCCCAGAAAATTATGTTATTACATTGGTCAATTCCTGTGGGTGTGGGGCCATTTGATTGGATTGAATTCAGTTGGGAGCCTTAGATTGGAGTATTTCAGTGAGTTGTCACCCAGGGTGGGTCTCAGCCTTCTTGCTGGAGTCCTTTATAAATGGGAGATACATGTAGAAACACTCAGAGAAAGAGCTGCCATTTTACCCTGACATGTGAGAGAAGACTCTAGGATCCCCTGCAGCCACAGAAAGACAGAGAAACCCTGAGAGGCTGGAATTGGCAAAGGCCCCAGGAAGGCTGAAAGATATAAGTCCTGGAGGAGGGGGAGAGAGGAACCATATGCCTGATCACACACAGCTGAGCTCAGAGAGAAAGCGAGCCTGGAGGAGAAGGCAGAGACTGGTTGCCATTTTGCCTTGCCACATGGCAGGAGTCCAGGATCACCAGCAGCTGACCTTTGGTGAGACAGCATCTCTGATGATGCCTGGATTTGGACATTTTCACAGTCTCAGAACTGTAAGGTTTTAACATAATAAATTCCCATTATAAAAGTCAACCCATTTCTGGCATTTTGCATTGGTAGCCTTTAGCAAACTAAAACACTCTGTTTACAGGAATTTGAATGCCACTTCTTCTCCCCAGAAAACAGACCTTCTCCCTCTCCCAGGTGTTCCACCACAGCACTTAAAGCAGGTAAACCTTTGCTCCAATTGCCATCTGATACAATTGACATCTGACAGCTTTTGCTGTCTTGGGTAGCTTTTACCTGGAGGACAATTCTTGTGGGGGGTGGGTGAGCAGGAGAGGAGTTTCCCAGGTTAGTCTTTCACAGTTAAAAGAAGGCCAGAGACCCACAAAGAGAGCACTGGCCAGCTCCACACTGCCCTACTCAGGTAGGGTGCCAGGAGCTTCTCCTATAGCTCTCTGAAGCTGTGTTTTCTTGATTTGGCACTCGCTCAGCAAGTGCAGACTTTTAACTGTTTCCAGTTGTTTTGAGGAAGTGTATTGTCTTTACATCTTCTCTGCCACTTTTGCTTGCGGTGTGTTGGAACATTGGTCATCCACAGAGCCCAACTCCCAGTGATCTGCAGTAGCTAATCAAAAGCAGTGGTCAGCGATTGGGTCACACACCACCAGATCCTAGGGAAGTAGGTCTTAATATCCCACCCTGGAACAAGCAAGCTGTGCCAAGGGCTGGGGATAAGTGCCTGCCCAGAGGTTCGAGGATGGGCAACGGCAGCCACTGTGTGGAGAGTGCAAGTCATGGATATTCACTGCAATATACCAGCTTCTTCCTTCCACTTTTCCCTGGATGCTGCACATTACTCTACTAGACTCTGGAGTTTCAAAATAGATGATTCAGACAGTTCCTGCCTGTTTAATAGTTGTTCTGGTGGAAAGACTGATTTGTGGCATTTCCTATTCTGCTATTTTCCCATAATCCTCTCACTACATACTTAAAAAAATTAATTATTTTTTAGGAGGTACCAGGGGTTGAACCCAGGATCTCACACATGTGAAGCAGGTAATCAATCACTGAGCCACATCTGCTTCCCTGAATACTTTTTAACAGTTAAAAATGAAAACCAATACCAAAGTGGAATGTAATATTTGCAAGCAATTTTAAGATAAACCTGAGGCTTTCAAGCAACCTGTCCTTTGTGATCATCTGTTTGGGACTGAGCCCCAAACCCTGGCTGGGGAGTGCACGTTCCCTCCCCTTTTCAGTGGAGAAGCTCAAGGGACCCAGAGCAGAGGAGCTTTGTTTAGCTCGGACACCAGCATTCTAGGTCAGCTTCCTCCTCTAGATGGCAAGAGCAGAGGCTGTCAGGCCTGCTCTGAGTCCCAGGCCAGGCATGCCAGTCCCTACCAACTTCTGTCCCCAGATTTCTCTTCTGGAATAGGGAGATCTCATTGCTTTCCTAAATCCTAGATTCCAACGGAGTCCAGAATCCTGAGTATATACCCACTGTAGTCGTTTTGGAACAAAATGATCAGAAGTGATTAATAACATACAGTTGATCCAGAGTTTTGTGTGCAGAAACATCTTTTTTCCTCAAGGGCAGACAGGAAATGGAATTGCTCTTCAATCTGCTCAGGCCCTGGCTGTTTAAATACCCCTTGGGGAGTCAGGGGGTGCTGCTATCCAGGTGCCACCTGATTGCCATCCTATCTCAGGAAGCCTGGGCTACTTACCCTGGAGGAGGCTAATGTAGCCCACAAGCTGGGAGGCCCAGCAGAAGCTCGATCCTCTGAGCAGGGACCCCATTCCAGGTTGGCTGCTCAGCTGTGGATGACACAAGAGAATAAGAACAACGCTGTTTAAACAAGTAACACACACCACTGGGTCCCAGCTAGGCCTGAAGATAAAGAAACCATGACCATGTTTGCTGACCACTGGCTAGCAGTTTAGTTCTGAGGATACAGCCCCATCAGACAGCCAGGGTGCTAAGACGAAGCCTAAATTCTTCCTCAGGAGAATCAAGACATCTTCGTGATTTCTGGCAACAGGATTTCCTAGGCTATCCTCCGTGTCGCTCTCTGCACACGCTGTTTCCTACGAGGAACACTTCAGAAACTGGTTCTCCCAAGCAAACATCTAGTACCTGAAAACTGCTCTTACGTTTTTTGTCTCTGAAAGCTTCTCTGAGTTTTCATGCCAATGGGAAATTCTTTCTTCTAGGGTCACAAGTGCATTTTGTATATAACACCATTACAGCATTTCCCTTTTTCTGCTATGGTTGTTTGAGTGTCTCCCTGCACATTGTAAGCCCTTTGAGGGGAAGAATTGAACTTTTTCATTTCTCTGTTCCCAGTATCTTCTGCGTTGAGACAGGCAAGGACCAAATCCCCAGCGCCCACCATAGGCATCAATAAATAATCTTTGAATGTATAGACAGCTTCACTCTAGGACGTGCCTGACACAGTTTTGGATTGCCTCATTCTTTGTGGTCATGGCCAGCTTGGTTTTCACACAAACCCTCCCACCCTTTCCCTTAGCTGCTTTCTTGGCTTAACATCTTGGCACCAGGAGGCCATGCTCACCGATACCAGCTTATGGCCAGGCACAGAAGGTATGCTTTAATAGCAAGGCTGAGCTAGGCCTCTCCTGGTTTCAGTGGCTGTCTCCTGTCCTTAACTCATTTAATGAGTCAAATTTCCTTTCTCATTTTCTACAAACATCAACCGTCAGTTGTGTAAGTAAAACACTTGGGGCAAAAGAACAAAGCTCTTTGTGGGAAGTGTTAACTTCCCACATCCCCAATGCAAATATTGGTATTTATCTTTTGGGGAGAACTAGTATTCAAGACCTTCAGAGTCTG
>JAQZBX010100338.1:0-11374 GCA_029593785.1 Cabassous unicinctus | reverse complement strand
CCATATGGTAAACGGGGGCTCTATCGACTGAGCCACTCCCGCTTCCCTATAAGTTTTTTTTAAACACCTTGCTGTGCTTGATGTTTTTAGTGAAACACAGAAAATATTAATTCACAGGGTGAAAAACCTTATCTTAAGGGAAAAAAAAAATCAGGTGATCCATTCAGATTCTGTATTGTATCGCCACTCACTTACATAATTGGTGTGATGGTTTGAGATTATTTTTGTGAATCCCAAAAAACAGAAAGATTATGTTTGTAAACGAATCTCTTCCTCTGGGTATGATACCCTTTGATTGTATTAAATTCAGTGAGGGGCCTGTGATTAGTTTTACTTGGTAAAATCAATTTAGGGCTTCTGATTGGGCCACATCAGGAATGCATGACTCAGGTTGAGTCCTTGCCCCCTTGGTGGGCCGATATAAATGGACACTCACTCAAGTTGACATGGGAAAAGAGAGAGCTCTGTCATGTTTGATCCTGGGTCCCGAGGGAGAGATGAGCCATTCGCCTGATAGTTTGCAGCTGACCTTGGGAAGAGAGCCAAGACTGATTTAGGAGGCCCTGAGAGACAAGCCCTATGCCAGCCTGCACCTGAGATAGGGAAGAAGCTGGGCCCATGGAGCCTCATGAGGAAGAGGCTGAAACTCAGCAGAGCTCCCCTGCCATCTTGCTTCAGCACATGGCAGCTGACTTTGGTGAGAAAGCAACTTTGAGTTGGACTTTTAGGACCTTGTAACAGTAAGCTTTTACCCCAAATAAATACCCTTTATAAAAGCCAACAGATTTCTGGTACTTTGCATCAGCACCCTTTGGCAGACTAATACAATTGGATAATTCTCTGTGAAAAATTGTCTATGTTTTCTTTCTTGATTTTTTTTTTTTTTAATAAAAGGAATTTTCCTTCAAACCTGAATTTAAAAGTTCTTCTCACTTCTTTTTGTACTCAACTTTATACCTCACAGGTTGGTTTATGTGTCAGGTAAAATGTGTGTGGCGTGAACACTTTGACTCAGAGTTTTCTCTTCACAGATAGTTATGATATTAGACGTAGAATCTCCTTGACTTTCCCCTTTTGTGAATCTTGGTCAGTGGGTGCATTAGTCTGCCAAAGGGATGCTGATGCAAAATACCAGAAATCTGTTTGCTTTTATAAAGGGTATTTATTTGGGGTAAAAACTTACAGTTACAAGGCCCTAAAGAGTCCAACTCAGGTTCCTTTCTCACCGATGTCAATTGCCACGTGTTGAAGCAAGATGGTCACTGATCTCTGCGAGGGTTCAGTCTTCCCCTGGGGGCTTCCTCTCTCTCAGTTGCAGGCTGGCATAGGGCTTATTTCTTTCTGGCCTCCTGTATCAGTCTCGGCTCTCTTCCCAAGGTCATCTATAAGCTATCAGGCAATGGTCCATCTCTTCCTGGAGCTTTAGCTGTTTGAGCCTTCTTTCTGTCACATGGCAGGATAAAAAAATGACAAAGTTCTCTTCTTTTTGTGTCTTCTTGTGTCTCTTGAGTGAGTGTCTATTTATATTAGCCCCCCAAGGGGGTGGGGACTCAACCTGAGTCACGCCTTACTGGCATGTCGAATCAAAGCCCTAATTTTAACAGGTGATTTAATCAAGGGCCCCTCAACTGAATCCAGTATAATCAAAGCTTATCACACCTGGAAGACTAGATTAGCTTACAAACATAATCTTTCTTTTTTTGGGATTCACAAAAATATCAAACTGTCATAGTGGGGGAAAGCAGTTTTGAGAAGAGGAACAGTAGAAAGAAGATAGCTTTCCTTCAAACTCCTCAGAAAAAACTTTGCTTTTGTTCTCTAAAAAATGTTCTTTAAAAAATATATATAGTCATTCATTTTTATTTTCTACCTGCATGTTTTTTGTATACCTGCTTTCACCAGCGATGTTCCTTTTTAGTCATAAATTCTTAAAAGTGAGGGATTGTGTTGTATAAATGGCAGGATTAGTAAATAGGAGATGAATGAAGGTTTCTAAATTAATGATAATTTAATCCATGGGCTATTTATCTAGACCCCTTTTTTGTGTCCTCGACAGGAAAGAGAATGTAAATATGTTAGTACTCCTTCCTCCTTTCTTTCTCTTAATTCATGTTATCCCCTGACAGGGCCAGGAATAGAATGAGGCACCAAATTTAAAGGGGCACCACAAAAACTCACTCATCAAGATAAATAAAATTTTAATGTAATATTAAAAAAAAATCAAAATGATTGCACAAATCTTTGGTGAACAAAACATTTAAATACAGAATGAGTATTACCGGCTTCCTTTTGCCTCAGGCTCCAATATGGACACTGGACTACCTCGTCTCTTGTACCAGTTTTTTGAGTCAGCTTCATCTGTTTTTCTTTCCTTGTTGGTCTTGTCGTGGGTGATTTGTAATGTACTTTAAAGGGTATGAAATGTATGCCTTTACCCATATTTAGTTTGGAGATATAAAAAGCAGTGAGATGATTTTACCTCCTAAGCTTTCTTGGGGTCTTATAATAAATTTCCTGATAATAGCCGACTAGCTATTCACCACAAGCAGAAATTTCTGATAATGTAATATTGTTTATTGCCATTACACTCTTGTAAATTGGAGAAACAGTTATGTTTTGAGGAATATTTTGGATGGCTTTTGATGAGGAAAATCAAGATTTGATTTTATTTTGCTTGTATGGATGGAATTCATTCTTGATTGAATATCAACAAAAGAGAGTATTTTGTTTCTAAGAAGTTGAAAATAGTCAGTCTATGGCAGCAACTTTCTTGAGAAGGATGTTAAATGTATGTAGGGTATAAGGGTTTCCAAGGAAAATTTGACTGTTAGTCTATTTTGGAGTATTTTATGAAAATCTTCGTTTTGGTTATTGTTCCTTAGTGAACAATCATGAAGAAGGAGTGAGTCTAATACAGGGAAGGTCATTGAAGATAGTCTTTTAGAGGAATGAGAAACATTGAGCTCCTTTAGCCACATTGGGTGAAGGCATATATTGTTTTGACAAGGTATTTATTGAGCCCTGCTGTGTAAAGAAACAGTGACAGTGATGTCCACTCCACCTCCAATTGAGAGGGGGCTTATATCCCGTGGGGAAGATGGATGGGACTATCCTGCCTGCAGCTACAGACTCTCTCCATTCCCTGGGATGGCCATTGTCCATCATCATCTCCCCACCAGTTGTCCTGGGTGAGTCCAATGAGCTGTAGAGTAGGAGTTATAGCTCCACTGAGGTTCTGGTCCATGCTTAATGGCAAAGCCCCAGTATGTGTTTATCAGTTGCAATTAATGTGCCACACTAATGAAGGATGTTTATGTGGGAGGTTGTGGGAGGTGTGGGAGGTGGGGCGTATGGGAATCCCTATATTTTTTGTGTAGCATTTATGTGATCTTAGTATCTTTTAAAAAAATTTAAAAATTAAAAAAAAAGAATGATATAAAAAATAATATATTGATGGAAAAAAAAAAAGAAACAGTGACAGAAAAGGGGACTGGAAAAGGAGCAGACTTGTGGATTTAGGTGGTAACTGCAGTTTGGGCATGTTGATTTCAAGGTGATGGTGAGACATCCCCTGGGTGGTCTGGCCTGGAACACAGCTCAAGGTGTTCCCTGCCTGGGAAGTGAGACCTGAAGTCATGGGTGGGAGTGAACTCTGCAGAGGAGGGGATTTCATGGAGGCTGATGGCAGAGCTTTGAGCCTGACAAGAGGACCGAGGTAAGACTTAGAGAAGTAGAAAGATCTGGAGAGGACACTCAGCCAATGGATGCTCTAGTCAAAACTCACCTGGGGAGAAACTCAGACCCCAAACCAAGCAACCAACAAATCCCTCCGCTCTGTTACTGACCACCTGTCCTGTTTCCAGTCCACCTTCTTTAAAGGGAAGTTTAAAGGCTCTCCCCATTCTCTCACTTGTGTTTATTTCTAAGCTCATTGCAGTTTAGCATCTCGCTAGGCCACTTCACCCAAATTGCTTTCCCAGTGATATTAGTGCTAGCAAATCTGAAGGATACTTTTATTAACTTCTGGGATACCTTCAGCTTGGTTGAGCACTCCCCCATCTTGAAAGTGCTGTGTGCTTTGGAGTAAACCTCTATTTCCTCATGTATAAAATGGGGATAGTTATACATATCATACAAGGTTATATGTAGATTAAATGAGACAGTTTAGTAAATTGATTATTAGAGTGGAGCACAGCGAGAGTATACATAAAAGGTAGCCACATTATTATTATCATAACTATTAACATTCCACTTTACATTCCCAGTGATTCATGAGAGTTCCAATTCCATGTTCTTGCCAACACTTGTTACTTTTTTTTTCCCGAATAGTAGCCATTCTGCTGGGAGTGAAATAGTATCTCATTGTGGTTTTGATTTGCATTTCCCGGATGACCAATGATGTTGAGTATCTTTTCATGTGCTTATTGGCCATTTGTATCATTGCTTTGGAGAAATGTATGTTCAGGTCCTTTGCCCATTTTTTAATTGGGTTGTTTGTCCTTTTGTTGACTTGTAAGATTTCTTTATATATTCTAGATGTTAATCCCTTATGAGATATATGATTTGCAGATATTTTCTCCTATTCTGTGGGTTGTCTTTTCACTCTTTTGATAGCGTCCTTTGATTCACAAAAATTTTTAATTTTTATGAAGACCAATTTATTTATTTTTTGTTGTTGTTGTTGCTCGTGCTTTTAGTGCCATGTCTAAGAATCCATTCCCAAATCCAAGGTCATAAAGATTTTCCCTATGTTTTCTTCTAAGGGTTTATGGTTTTAGCTTTTATATTTAGGCCCTTGATCCATTTTAGTTAATTTTTGTATATATGTGAGGTAGGGATCCACCATCAGTTTTGTTTCTTTTTTGCATGTGGAAATCCATTTTTCCCAACACCATTTGTTGAAGAGACTATTCTTTCTCCATTGAATGGTTTGGAACCCATCAAAAATCAAATGATTTGGGTTTGTGTGGGTTTATTTCTGGACTCTCAATTCTATTCCATTGTTCTCTCCATCTATCCTTATGCCAGTACCATGTTGTTTTGATTACTGTAGCTTGTTTGAGACCCCTTTCAATTCCATATGAATTTGAGGATTGGCTTTTCCATTTCTGAAAACAAAAACAAAAACAAAAACCTGCTGGAATTTTGATAGGGATTGAGTTGAATTTGTAGATTGCTTTGGGTAGTATTAACATGTTAATAATAATATTGTTTTCTGAGCCATGAACACAGGATGTATTTCCATTTATTTAGGATTTCTTTAAATTCTTTCAACAATATTTTGTAGTATTTATTTATTTATTTATTTATTTATCCCCCCCTTGCTGCTTGTATTTGCTGTGTCCATTTGCTGTGTGTTTTTTCTGTGTCTGCTTATCTCCCCCTTGCTGTGAGGTCTTGCTGCATCAGCCCACCGCGCCGCGCGGGCCGGCCTGCCCTCACAAGGAGGCCCCGGGAAGCGAACCCGGGGCCTCCCATATGGTAAACGGGGGCTCTATCGATTGAGCTACATCCGCTTCCCTATTTTGTAGTTTTAAGTATACAAATCTTTCACCTCCTTGGCTAAATTAGTTCCTACATGTTTTATTCTTTTAGATGTCATTATAAATGGAATTTTTTTCTTGATTTTCATTTTGGATCATTCATTGCTGGTGCATAGAAACATAACTGATTTTCATGTGTTGATCTTATACCCTGAAATTTTGCTGAATTCATTTGTTAGCTCTAGTAGTTTTCTTCTGGATTCTTTGGGATTTTCAATATATAGGATCATGTCATTTGAGAACAGAGATACTTTTTCTTTTCTGATTTGGATGCCTTTTATTTCTTTTCCTTGCCCAATTGCTCTGGCTAGGATTTGTAGTACAGTGTTGAGTAGCAGTGGTGAAACTGGGTATCCTTATCTTGTTTCTGATCTTAGGGGAAAACTGCTGGTCTTTCACCTTGAATATGATGTTAGCTTTGGGTTGGGGAATAGCTTTTTGACAAGCTTCTCTATTTTTCTGTGAAAATCGTTCAGATAATTTTGGTAGGGTGACTTTTGTTAAATTATATTTTCCTAGAAACTTTTTTATTTCACCCAAAATTTCAAATTTATTAGTATCAAGTTGAGCAAAGCAATCTTTTATGGGTTGAATTTTCTTCATGAACTCATCTGAAAAATTTTAAATTGGTGAATTAAGCTCATTTGCATTATTTAGATGATAGAAATGTTTGGTCTAAGTTCTGTCATATTTTATGTTATCTGTTTTTATGGTTTTTTAAAAATCTTTTTCATTATGTAGCCTATTATTTATTTTGGTCTGAGTTCTGTCTTCTGTTTTTATAGTTTTTTAAGTCTTGTATTATGTGGTTATTTTTTGATTTATGTTTTGTTTTTGATATTTATGATGGTTTGTATTTTTTTCTAGTAGTAATCTTTTAAATTATAAGTCTATGTCCTCTCTTTTGTCAGACAGAACCTGGTCCTCTTCCTCCTTCTCTCCTCTCTCTCTTACTTGATTTTAGTCAATAATGTATCTTATTAGTCTTATCTTTATACTGTTAGATATGCTTATATATCTGTTACTTTTTTCATCACACTGGAATGATATCTTTTGATTCTCAGCCATTAGGGGTGAGGCAGTCGGTGGCATTACTCTACCTCACACTTTCTGTCTCCTTCCCCCACCTCCAACAATTTTTGCTGACTTATCATTTTTACATTTTCAGACATTATGAAATTTACATTCCGTTTTATCATGTTAATCCTCACTTTTGTTTTAATCTTAATTTTATAGTTACATTAATTCAATTGTCTTTGTTTCTCCAGTCATGTTTTGGCTGCATGGGGACAATAGTCACTGAGTTCCTATGTGTTCAAAAGTTTTAAGTCTTTTTACTTAAAAGAATGTGCTGCTGGTTATAAAATCCTTGGCTCATATTTTATTCATTAAGTATTTTAAGTGTCTTGAAGAAGTATGCCACTGTTTCAGGCATTGGATGTTGCTGTGAAAAAATACAAGGCCAGCTTGATGTATTTCCTTCTTTTAAGTGACTTGATATATATATCCAAGGAGTCTTTCCTTGTTTTTAAAGTCCAAATTTATTAAGTCCAACTTCCTTGTCACTTGGGTTGCCCTTTTAATATATAGATTTAAGTCTCCTTACAGTCAGGAAAATTATCTTGAATAATATCTTTAAAAATGGTGTCATCCCATTTCTTTTTTTTTTTTTTTTTTTTTTTTTTTTTTTTAGGAACTCCAATTATGCATATATTGAATCATATTTACCATTTTTCAAAATATATCATTTTTCTCCCTAATCCTTTCTAATTCTTTCTGTAGTTCAGTTTCATTTTCTTGTCTTTTCTAATCCATATCCTCTATTTCCCTTCCTTTGTTTTTTTGCAATATCTTTTCTGTCCTATGCTCATTTTCAAATTCATTCAGCTCTCTGTTTTTTCCCCTCATTTCTTTTCAGACTTCTGCTAGGTCATCATTTCTTCCGTGAGTTCTTTCATTTGTGTTTTGTGGCCTTTTTTTAAATAGAGGTGTTTGCCCCTATGTTTTAAAATTCATGGCCAAATATCTGGTCACAACTTTCCTCTGCCAGTTTACAACATTTTTCCAGGGAGTGTTTTTTGTCTATTGGTAAGTTTTACTGTTCTCTTCCACAGTTTTCATACAATATCTCTTTATAGCTTTGCCAATTCCTTTTTCATTAGTCTTCATTGAATGAGTTGGGTTTTCCAAGACCAGCTTTTTTCAAGAGGTGGTATAGGGGAGATTCCAGGTTAGCTTTCCAGCCTTCACAACCCAGAGCCTCCCTCCAGCTGTGCTGCCTCAGAGATACAGCTGTTTTCTATGAATATGGCTAATCTATGAGATTCTCTGAATGGTCTCATCTCTTCTGATTCTTTGAACCAACATAGGTCCTAGAGGACTTCTGCTACCAGCCCTGCTCATCCTAGTTCTTGTACCAGCATTGCAAGTGTGGAGCACAGCTGTTTCTTCAGGATGTGTTCTTCACCTTCAAGTGTGCTCTTGCTGGGAGCACTTGAGATGGTCCAAACAGTCCTTTCATTTCTTTGTTCTTCTCTTTGCTACCTGCTACGCAGTTTCTGTCCAGTCAGCTACATTTGGCAGTCCTTACAGGTATTTTGAAGTCTGCAGATTATATCTGTCTCCAGATTCCATAGAAAATGGAGTTTGAAAAGTATATTTAAAATTTTTTCATTCTTTTTGCTTTTGTTTGATATCAAGATGGAGAAGGAAAAAGTTCTGCTATGTTGCTCCCACCATTTCCCCCTCCCTTCCTTTGTCCCTCTCTCTGTCTCACGTCCCTCTTGTCATCCTTCCTTCTGGACCCAGAAAAGTTTGCTAGGTAAAGATTTCTTTTCTCATCTGCTTTCCTTCCTGCAGCTTCTCTGAATGTAATTCATGTTTCATACCATCCAGCATGCTTTGTCTTCTCCCTTCTTGATTTTTCCTTTTTAGAAGGGCACACACTAATATAATATGTGTTTTCTCTTTGTTTTAAGGAGACCTCTAGTTATTAGAGTCTTTATCGAGGTGAGAGAGGAGTGAATAAAAGAGAATTCTTTCCTTATCCTGCCTAGTTTCACAAGTTTATAGTGGTGGAACTAAATTGAAATAGATCTAAAAACAACTGCTGCTGTTGAATCTGACAGAGGATTCTCAACCACGAGCATTGCTGTGCCCTTCTTGAGTTCAGCGTTGGTGGATTTGTTTGTGAATGTTTCTGAGAGTGTAAAGGTTACTATCACACATATGTTTACTCTGTGAAGATAAGGTTCTGGTGAAAATAAAATTGAACTCTATCTTTGCTTTTCTGTGAAGAACACGTTTATTGGTGATTGTTTCCTCAGAATGGAAAAAAAAAAAAAAGGATTAATGGCTAACATTTAAGTTCACTGTAAGTTCAAACATAGTTGGTTGAACATAAGGGTCCCAGTCACAAATTCTGGTGGCTTGTGTGTTTTTCGTTTCCAGTTGGGTAGATTTGTGGGACCCTGGGTGGAGAGTGGAGAGAGATGATGGTGTTTCGAAACGATACTTTCTATTTACTTTTTGTCCTCTGAAGAGTACAATGGTGAGTCTAGGGGATATTTTTCTTTTCCTGTTTGGGAGTAGGGGGAGGGAAAGGGCACACTCTTTTTAAAGAATTCACAAAGTAGTTTAAATTGTTTTATGTCTAATTTTTAATACCAGTGATATAGAATTTGAGAAAATTACAGCATATTCTGGTAGGGAAGAGGGAAGCATTTGATAGTTTTGTTTCTCATATTTCAGGGACTACTTTCCATTGCAGTTTGAGAATGACTTTCACTGATTAAAATAATGGTTTTTCAAAAATTAATGCATCATATGGTAAAAATAGCATTTCTTTAAATTTGTTTCCCTTTCATTTATCTATTTCTTTAGCTTTGTGACCTCTTTACGTGTAAAGTCAGCATAAAAACATAAATAAAACTGTAAATACCCAGAATAGTACAGTACCACAATGCATTGCTGATATTCATTTTTTCACCCAGTTAATACATCAATTATTTAACCAGAAGAATGAAAAATATTTAAAGTTTAATTTCCTCAAGTACTTCAGAAAATGCAATAAGAATTTGTCAAATTTTTATAGTAAGATTTCTCAGTTGACGTTCTCATTGTGTTACTCTAGCTGCAACATGACTTCTTTTTATTCACAAAAAGAGAATTAGCTCTTAGAAGGGATATAGATTTTAATCTGTTTTTTGGGCAAGACTCCATGGAATAGAAATAAATGGGGAATGTTCTTTCCCTGCTCTTGGGAGAATACCCTTTAATTTTGATTTAAGCTAATGTGATTTAGAAATTACATCATTTAATCATGTGATAGAAGGATGTAGACAACTAGAGGCAGTCTGAACTTACAGCTCCATGTAATTTACAGTGTAAGGAGAGCTGTGTCTGCAACGACTTAGCACAATCCTTGAGGGATAGGAATTTTATTCCTCTGCCCTCTGAGCCTCTTCTTCTGTTTGTGTAATCCAGAGATTATTCAGCTGTTTTTTTGTTTGTTTGTTTTGTTTTGTTTTTTTTAATAAAGGGGGTACCTGGGATTGAACCCGGGACCTTGTACATGTGAAGCATGTAGCTCAACCACTGAGCTACAGCTGCTCCTTCAGCTGGTGTTTTGAACCCAGAATCCATGTATAAAACTAAAGTAAACTTTCTTTTAACGGGTGATCCAAAATCATTTTGCAAAAGATTTGCAAAGGAATTTTCCTAAATGTGCAGTCAGGACAGCATTGGAAGGGACACATGCTGTTAGATAACTGTACCTCAGAATTTTGTTGCCTTCCTTGTGTCCTGAGGCTCTCTCCATGTCGCCAGATTTAGTCTCCAAGAAGGTTCTGTCTCAGAACCTGCTGTCAGCATGCAGAGATTTCTAGTTTGATTTCATTGAACTCTTGAAAGGGATATGAATGGGAAGAATAGGCTGTTTCAACCACACTTACCTCCCTGTTGGACACATTGATAATAAACATGACTAATGAGCAGATTAAAGCTGTCAGACCCATCGCACTGTGGCGGAGGGTATTTGATGCAGTTGGCTGAGGACCTTGCAGATGACGTGAGCACTCCTCCAGTTGGCCTATGTCATTGAGTAATTTTTTGCTTCATATAATCAGACCATGCCTACTCCTTTAATATAAAATTGGACCGAAGCTTTGAAACCCCTGACAGTGCTTAAAACTTAGGATGACTTGAATAACTGAGGAACGTGAGAATTTTGTGAAGTACCAATTTTATCTTTCCATCTGGATAATCTGGATAATTCTGGATATGCTGTTGAACAGAAGCCCTGGTAATCAGCTACCAAAATAAGATTTGGACCTCTGCTATGGTCCTTGCTAAGGGAGCTCACTGGTGATATGCCAGTGCCGGCACTTGTTTTCTGAGGGGGTTGTGGTCCAGCCACATAAAGCAAATGAAAAATTTTGGGACATGCTGGTAGCATTTCATGTTTCTAGAGGGGCAAAATGTGGACTTAGTGGACTTAGACCTGTCCGCTCTGTCAGTAATTCACTTCTGTTATGTCAGAATCACTTTGGTAACTGGAAAAGTGACTTTTTATTGCCCAGAGTCTAGAAGCAGACCCTGAGACATCCATATGGTTGCAGGTGATTACAGAGGAGGCCGTTCTCAAGAGCAGGAGAGCTAGGAAGGCAGAACGGGGCAGTGGGGAAGCAGCTGAAGAAAGACATGGCCCCAGACAGAGGCTCACCTCAGCATGACCCCACGGGAACCTGGACGACCCCATGGGAAATCAGATGACCCCACAGGCACCTGGACGACCCCATGGGAAATCAGATGACCCCACTGGAACCTGGATG
>JAQZBX010100337.1:0-11375 GCA_029593785.1 Cabassous unicinctus | reverse complement strand
TAAGATTTCATGGTAGATGGTAGTTTTTTAAGCCTTACACCCAAAGCAAGAGCAACAAAAGGAAAAATAGACAAATTGGAACTCATCAAAATTAAACACTTTTGCACCTCAATGACTTTGTCAAAAGGTTGAAAAGGCAGTCAACTCAATGGTAGAAAATATTGGAAATCACATATCCAATAATGGTTTAATATTCATGATGTATAAAGAGATCATACTACTGAACAATAAAAGGACAAACTACCTGATTAAAAAATGGGCAAAAGACTTGAAAAGAAAATTGTCAAAAGAAGAAATAGAAATGGCAAAAAAGCACTTGAATAAATGTTCAACATCACTAATGATTAGGGAAATGAAAATCAAAACTACAATGTAGTATCATTTCACACCTATTAGACAGACCACTATTAAAAAGTTGGTAAACTATAAGTGTTGGAGAAGATGTGGAGAGATACGAATGCTTATTCAATCTTTGTGGGAATGTAGAAGGTACAGCCACTGTGCAAGATTGTTTGACAGCTCCTAAGGAAGTTGAATATAGATTTTCCATGTGACCCAGCAAAACCATTTTTATGTATATACCCAGAAGAACTCAGAGCAGTGACATGAACATACATCTGCACACCAATGTTCATAGTGGCATTTATTCATGATTGCCAAAAGTTGGAAACAACCCAGATGTCCATCAACTGATGAAGAGATAAACAAATGGTGGTATATACCCAAGATTGGAATATTATGCAGCAGGAAGAAGAAATGAAGTTGTGAAGCATATGACAACATGGATGAAGCTGGAGGACATTATGTTGAGTGAAGCAAGCCAGACACAAAAGGACAAATAATGTATGATTGTGCTATTGTGAACTAAATATATTGTGTAATCTCATGGAGTTAATAATTAGAATATAGGTCACCAGAAAATAAAATGAGGGTAGAGAATGGAAAGCTGATGTTAAATCTGTGCAGAATTTGTAAAATGTTGTTTGTAAATTTTTGGAAATGAATAGAAATGGTGAGAACATATCATGCTGTTTGTGACTAGCAGAACTATTATATGAATATGACAGTGATTGAAAGCTAAAGCCTAAGGACATTTATATTACTAGAAGAAAACCTAAAAAATACAACATGGGACTGTATAACAGTGAAACTTCAAGTAAAATATCAATATGTCATATATCGCATATATGACTGTTTTTACAAAACATAGATACAAATAAACTAGATACAAAAACAGAATAGCAGCTATGTATGGTAGGGGAAGCGTAGAGATATTGAGAGATGATTTTTTTGTCTCTTTGTTCATTTATTATTATTATTGGAACAATGAAAATGTACTAAAAATGATTGGATTGATGAATCCACAACTATGTGATTATGCTGAATATCATTTATTTTCCACTTTGGATGGATTAATGTTTTATTAATATTTATCATTAAAAATTGAATTTTTAACTAAAAGAATATAAGAATGTTCTTTCAGGATCTACAACAAAGGTATGTCACTATGATATGGTGTTTGAAAGTGGGGTGATGAATGGGGGAAAATGTACCTTAAACCTACTTCTATGCTATATGAATGTGTCTGTGTTGTCATAGGTAGGTTTTCTCAATAGATAGAGGCCCATACATTAGCTAACGTAATATTAAACTTAAATCCTGGTGAAGCCCTGCTACTTTCACAAATAAAATGGCAAAATCTCAGGAATATATGAGCAATGTCTAAGAAAAGAAAACAGGTCTATATGCTAAGTCCTCAATCTTAATGCTTGTATTTATGAACCTTATTTCTGTAAACATGAAACTTAGCCTAATTATAATTAATGTCTAAGATTTGCCTCCTGAATACATCCTTGTTACTCAAATGTGGTATTTGTCTACCAAAGCTCAGCAAATAAGCACACTACCTTCCCATCTGATGTGGGGCATTGCTCCCAGGGATGAGCCTTCCTGACACTGAGGGATTATTACCAATTGCTAATGAGCAATGAATTTAGAAAAATACCTTGAACAAAAGAGAGAAATATTAAATAAAAAAGAGTTTTGATGGCTAAAAGATTTCAAAGTGTGTTGGGAGGTCATTCCAGAGGATACAGTTATGCAGGTCTCAGACAGATTTCACTAACTGTCACAGTATACAAAGCTTCAAGAAAGTGTGCTCCCAAGGGCTCTAGGGATGTCTGGACCCCAGAGGCAAGTCACACAGCCTGATGAAATCAATACCCTTTTGGCATGTCATATTTGGGAATCTATGATAATCGAATTCCCAATATAACATAGTTTTACTCATTTATAATTCTCATACTCATGATTCTTCTACTCTTTTCATTTGAACTTATATTTATCAATTATACCCATTAAGTATATCTCTCAGAGACTTAAATCTTCAGATTGTTCATATGCTGATTAAGCCCTGAATCCCAGCAGAGTACTGGCCAACACCTATTCTTCAGTTCTTTGTAACATTCATATAGAGATATTTGTTGTCAGAGGCTCAGAAAGGAAAGGGAGGGATGAATGGCTGTAACACAGGGCATATTTGGACACATCACATTATGCATTTGCCAAGGCCTATGGAACTGTACAGCACATAGCATAAACCATAATGTAAATTATAGACTTTGGTTAATAGCAATGTTTCAATTTTAACAAATGCACCACACTAATCTAAGATGTTAATAATAGGGGAAACTATGTGTGTATATGTGGGAGGGGGGTTATATGGGAATTCCCTATACTTTTAGGATAATTTTTCTGTAAATGTAAATCTAAACCTTCTCTAAAAATAAAGTTTATTATTACATAAAAAAGAGACAAGATCATTCAAAACCACTGTTCACCATCTTTGACCTCTTAATATTGTTCCTTTCTTTTGAGGTTGGCCTCACTGCTAAAAATTGCTGTCTTAATAAACCCAGTTTATCATCTGTGTTTTTTCTTCTTTCATAGAAGTCTATAAACATAAAAGGACTCTCTTTGCCTAGAGGAGCCCGCATCAAATCTTGGTGCATATTTCCATCCTCTCCCATTTCTCAACAAGCCCTGTTCTTTCCCCACAATTCTCAATAAACATTTTTACTGGCCTAACTGAACTGACATATTCTTAAATTCTTTTATGCAACATAGCCAAGAACCTAGTTAATCCAACATTTCCATGGCTTGATTTTGAGAGCCATTGTTAGGAGACAGAAAGGTAAGTAATGCTCCCTGACCCCCACCAGAGACTTGTGAGTTTTAATTAAGGCCTGTCTGCGTCATATTTTGGTTCTGCCATTTTTAAAGGGATTCCTGGATAGGCTCCCTCATGACATAAACTCGGTCTGCCTATACTTCTGTATCCCTCATCAGAGGTGGTAGGGGTGAGTCCCCACACCATGTAGATCCAAGGAAGTTCCAGGTGGCAGGTGAAACCATCCTTGAGACCTGACTGGGCTTGTGGCCTAAGTTGAGCAGGAGTCTGCCAGGAATTTACCAAGCGTTCTTTGTGATTTCATAATGGCTATCACCAGTTGTATTGTTTCCTTAGACCACTAGTTAACTCCTTTTAATTAAAAGTGCTGTTTATCTTCCAACTACTGCTGTCCTCATTTTTGGGTCTGTGAGATGCTTAGGATGCCTTAGAAACTGAAAATGCATTTGTTAGTTAGGCATGAGCCCCACCTTGGTAGTGGCCTGAGGCTTTGCTCCTTCTCAGCCCTGGGAAGGCCCTGAGATTGTCTCAGGGGTTCCCTGAGGCTTTTTGCTGGCAGTCACAGGACAATTAGTCTCTAGTTTTTTAATGGACTTTTAATGTTGGGTTTAACTGAGGAACTGGGCCCCTGGGAGTGGCTATGAGGTGAGTTCACATTTAGCCAGCTCCTAAGACCACTGCAAAGTAGGCAAAAGAAATGACCTGGCTTGGGTGTTTGGTCTGGGAGCTGGACCCAGACACTCCCATGACCTCTAAAGTTCTGGAAACACACAAAAATATAAGGCTCCTGATTCTTGGAATGTGTAGACATCAAGCAGGGCTTCCTGACCAGGATGCTGTCTTGGCATGCAATCTGTTCAATCAGGACTAGTGGTGAGATGATATCGAGACTGATGAACAGATTTTATCCTTCCCTAGGATAATAGGTGGCTCTTCCAGCATTCAAGCAGACTCCAATTGGGGTGCCTTCTCAGAAATTGAGACAACATGCCTACTAATGGTCTAAAAAGAAAGAGGCTAATCTTTTCCTCCCACACCACATGGCCACAGTATGTCCAAGAGTGGGCTCTGTATGGAACCCTGAATTCCAGTTAAACATGTGTAAGAGAGAAGGAGAAGACAGACAGATCCGAGCAACAGAGACCATGTGGTCATGCCTCCTTAAAGGGGATGAGGAAATGTAGTACTAAACTGGTCAATTTTAAATAAATTCAGGGAAGATACACAGAGGCATAACCTAGAAATCCAGCCATATTTCAAGGAATGCTGCAAGGACAATAAAAATACCCCTTGGTAGATCTTAACTCTAGAAAAAGACAGATCCTCCTAGGAAGTCCAGTCTGCCTTGAATATCTGTAGAAAGCTGCAGAAACATTCCCTGGGCTCCCAGGCTTCCATTGACTCCCTGTTAGAAACAGCCATCTCAGTTTTCAACAATGGAGATCATGAGATCATGCTGCAAAGATAGGGAATGTAAGGAGGAGCCGGTGCAGGACTGGGACAGGCTCAACTTTTGACTGCCACCATTAAAGTCACCAGTCATCTCAGAGTTACCCAAATCCAGGCTCAACATCAGTAGAACCTGGCACCAAGCTGCCTCACCATGCAGACTGCTGGGGCCTTGTCCCAGGGGATGATGGAAGTGGCCTGAAGACATGCATGAACCATCAACTAGGATGCCTTGGGTGACCCTTGATGTGACATGTAAGATTGATTTCTTGATTGACATAGGAGGCAATTACTTGGTCCTGTCCTGTAATCCAGAAATCTCTAGCCTTGCTTGGGCCTAGTGAGGGGAGTGAATGGAGAATTAAGATCTAGGCTTTTTTACTAAACCTCTCCCCTGTAGAATAAGGAACCTCCTCATGTGCCATCAATTAATATTAAAATGCTCTGGATTTCTTAGCTCCCTGTGTACTTCCTTGTAACACTCCAAACCTTCAAGTGAAAAAGTCTTTCAGGGTTTTACCCATTGCTGGGAGGTAACTAATGGTATACAACCCCCAGAGCAGTCCTAATTCATGTCTCATTGGGGGCAGGGCTTCTCTGGACCCCTTAGCTCCATACTTAACAGCTACCCAGGGATTCTCCTGGAGGAACTAAGCTGGAGGGTCCTGTAAGAGGTTTATCCTATGGACAGGCACTGGGAGCTCTGCATCTAGGTGATTCTGAGGCAGGTTAGTACAGGGTAATGGAAGAGCATACAACCCACAACATGGCTGACAGAAAACATGGCCAGCAGAATGCATGGCCAGCAGACAACATGGCTGCAAGACCTCACTGCGACCTTGAGTTTGACCTTGAGGTCCCAATTTCTCTTTCTGTGACTTCCCCTTGACCCTGGATATTCCACAAAGGCCTCACCATTGGCCCCCACCATAGGTGGGGTAACCAATTACCACTGGAGCCCATCCCCTTATCATTGTCAAGGGGGTGGAATAATTAACAGTTTAAAAGGTAATCACATGAGGCAGAGCTTGCTCTTTCTGCTTATAGGGGCTTGCACCAAATCTTGGTGTGTATTTCCATCTTTCTCTCCCCTTTCTCAGCAAGCTCTGTTTTTTCCCCCATTTCCCAAATAAATTCTTTTTACAAGCCTAACTAAACTGGCATGTTCATAAATTCTTTTATGCATCATAGCCAAGAACCTAGAGGAATCCAACACTTCTCACCTTCAATTCTAAAGTCAAGTCTTTCCCTAAGCTAAGCTAAGTACGTAAAATTCTCTCTTATGTTCTAATCTGTGCTTACTTTAACTTTGTAGTTTGCTCATGCCTAGGAACTCATAAATCTGATTTGGGTTTTACCTGTTACAAATTGAATAATGGTGAAATGTAACCTAAAAATGATTCTTTAAATGTCAATACCATCATGCAATTGAATTTGGTGTATAAAAGAAATCATAAGCAGAATTAATTCAGCTGCTGAAAAAGCAGAAAAAGCTTAACAAAGTTGTTACTAATAAAATCATTTTAGTTGCTTAGTTAATAAACAAAATGCCTAATTTGTTTTTAAAGTGAAAATTTACTGGAAACTGTAACTAAGAGTTAAGATTATTATATAGATGCCTTTAAATTACAGAACAGCAGAAGGATAATATCTGAAGTTGCTATAACTAGGTGAATTCAGCCTAAAATCTATTGTAATTGTAATCTAATTTCCATTTATTTATGGCTACTTCAAGTCTAACTTGTGCTTGCTATAGTACTGGTAATTACAACCTAAACTTACCTTTGATTATGGTTATTTTGTGACTAGCTTACCTTGCTCTTAGACTTCAGCTATTGTGATGATCATTCTAAACTGAGTTCACCTTTGTTTATGCTTACTTCAAGTCTAACCTCCTCCCTTGCCTTTGCCACTGGTTATTTCATGACAACTTCTGCCCATGATGGCTCAGTGGAAAGCAAACTTAAGACACACCTGTCTCCTGTCCTTTGACTGGTGCCAATAATCCTGATTTCTCTTGTGACTCCAAGTGTGGACTAAATTGCTGCCTGGTGGAACTCTCAACCTTCAGGTTTGAACATCTACTCTGCCAGTCCATTGGTGCCAGAGTCCTGAAATCTCTGAGGACTGGGGAGTGGGAGAGGCCTCCCACCCTGAGGGTTAATGTTCTTAAAAGAAGAAAATCATGAGTAAAACCAGGTTCCCCTGAGACTTCAATGACCTCAGTGAGTATATACTGGAATTAGTCTTGCTCACCCAAGTTCTGTCAAAGTCAAGATGGGAAATAAGCAAAACTCTGAAGTAAAGCAAATGTTGTAAATTTTATTTTAAAATATTGGGGACAATTTAGTTATGTCAATAATTGAAAGTAGCAAAATACTTGTGCAAAATTGCATGGTCACAGTGCAAATTAGAGTAATTAGAAATAGCCTTCAAAGAAGTCTTTTAAATGTTATTTTACAGTTAAACTTGTGTAAGATAATGACAGTTTTAAGTAAATTTAGTGAGTTGTGTTTTTGTGTCTAACTTTTCTGTCTGCTTATTTGTGTCTGCCTATTTGCTCAGTGAATGTCTTCATACATTGGGATGATAAAATGAAATTAACAAATGAAAATTCTTCAAAGAGCTCTATTCAAATTGTTAAAAATTAAATATGTGGCTATATGTATGAATGAATACTCCTGGAGCCCAAATTAGGCTAAGCAGGATGGAAAGGTCATAGAAATCTGAATATAGAAACTATTGGAAAAGGAAACAAGATTTTCCTGATCTCTTTGACCTATCCAACCCCCAGGCCTTCTTTTTGCAAGAGCTCTGGGTGAGGGGCTAGGTGTGGCAGATTAAAACTGTATCTTCTAGGCTGGGGAATTAAGAATCAGTTTTCCCTGTAGTTCCCCAATTTACACATTTTACCATCCTTAAAATAAGCATGATTAATAATCCAATTCTCAATTTTCAGTAAATAAAGGAAAAATCCTTGAAAGATATTGAAATATCTTTTCTAAATTATGACTAAAACAAATTAAGCAATTATAATATATTTCAGAACCTAGCAGTCAGTACAATTTTAAGATAACTCACAGTTTTAGAATTTTATTAAAGAAATAAATTTTAGCCTCCTGTAAAGGAAGGAAAAAGAATTTTCCTTGCATAAACTATAGTAGATTCAATTTTATTTAGCTTGGGTGTAATCTCCCTAGGTTTATAAGATACAAATTAAATAAACTAACATTATATGTATTAAATCTTTAAGATAATGAAAGTTGTAATTTCATGTTTTATGAAATCAAGTTAAAGAAGGAAATGTAGATCTGTCCCTTCTTAAATGGATAAAGTAAATTGCATTGGTTATTAATTGTATTTTAATAAGCTTATTTAAAGGTAAAGTAACCAGTCTATGTGGTTATGATTAATTATAGAGTTTGTAAAAGCATCTTCTAAGCCCACACATTTGAATAGCTAATTCCAGGAAGCCGTTATTAATTAGAAACCTAAATTGATATTAATAACAAAAAGTAACTTCATAACAGAGAAACCTGTCAGAAGCCACCTTAATATGTATATGAATATGGTGGTAAGGAAAGATAACCTTGATTCCATTGGGAATCTTCCGTTTTCATTTAAAAAAATGAGAAAATAGTTTTTCCTGTACTGCTAAAGCAAAATACCTGTTAATTAACATCATCAAGGTAAAGGTGTAGAAGTAAAAAGCAAAGTTCTAAAAAGTTAAGTTCATTTGATATGTTAAAACTGCATTGGAAGTATTTAGGAAGTGTATAAAAAATCAAAGGAGGTAGACTTCAGTATTGTCAAACTCTCTTGTGCATTCAAACCAGGCCCAAACACCTTGCATGGTGCCTCTCCATTTGAGTTATTGGCTAGGTAGGTCAATGACACCTAAAACAATAAAGGTATCTGCTACATCTCTGATTATGCTCCTGAAGTGGATAGAGAACACATTACAGTTTCAGACTCTTGCAGCAGCCAGTGATGACTCGATAAGGCCAGATGTACAGTAGATATTGCCTCCAGACTGGCTCTGTTTCATAATGCTGAAGAGCATTATGCACCAGGCCAGTAAAACACTGGAGCCTTCCTAGTCTCTTTCTAGGGTCAACAGTGCTGCAGCATGCTGGTTGTGTGAAGGCATACCAAGTGGAGCAACAATTACCAGAGTACTGTGAGTAGAACTTAAGCAAACAAAATTGGCATTATTGCTTGTGCCCATGGAGAGATAATATGTATGGTATTGCAAACCTGGAGCTTAGATCTATTAATTGCAGCTCAAAGATGAACTTGTGCATTGATTAGTATTATGTACTGTACCTATATGCCTGATGATTATGATGACATCTTTTCTATTCTAGAGGGATTTGGAACATAATAAAAGTCCTGGTAAACTAAATTCAATTTATAAGGAGTTAAAGAACATGCCTATAAGATAAAGGAATGGCTTTATTAAGTACTGTATTTATTTTGTTTGCCAGATGTTTGTCTTGTTGCCTATATATCTTGGTTTGTTTATGTCTAAGGCAGTGCTTCTCTTCATACCTCTCCTTGTTGTCCTAAGCATAACCACTGCTTTGGATTTTGGGGTTAGCTGTTAATACCCAAACCCAGCAGGTCTACCACAATCTCTCCCTAGAGTTAACCAACAGGATAAAAGAACTAAAGGAAGAATGCTGTTTCCCATTAACTTTGGGAAAATGTAGCCTTTGAAGGCACCCGGCCTTTATCACACTCGTGGTCCAATATGTCATGTCTCATCCCCTTTTTTTGGGCCTGCTTACTACCATCTTATTTATCCTTTTAGTGGGAGCATGTATCTTCAAAATTCTACTTAAATTCATTTCTTACAGAATTAATGCCTTATTAATTATGTGGAGATTTTACCCAGTTCCTACCATGGTATCAGACCAATGTTTCCTTAACCTCAGTAGACTAGACAGAGATATTTACACCCTGTCATGCAGGGACTACTGTCCTAACCAGCAGGAAATAACTACAGAAGAACAACCATTGCCCCTCAGCATCCCCTTAAGAATAAGGACATGAACTCTCTGACAGCAGAGTTGAGACTGGTTAGTACAGGAAAAAGAGGAGAAGCTGAGCCACAACATGGCTGACAGTCAACGTGGCTGAACAGACAATATGGCCAGCATACAACATGGCCAACAGACAACACGGCAAGAAACCCTGCCAAGACCTTAACATCAAACTTGAGGTCCCAGTTGGGACTCTTTCTGGGGCTGAAGTGTGGCCCCAGATATTACAAACAGTCCTCACCATTGACCCCCACCATTGGTGGGTTAACCAATAACAGCTGGGGCCCCTCCCCTTAGCATTAGCAAGGGGAGGAATAATTAATACCTTAAAAGGTAACCACACAAGCCCAATCTTGCTCTGTCTGTCTAGCGGAGCCTGCATCAAATCTCAGTGCATATTTTCATCCTTCTCTCCCATTTCTCAGCAAGCTCTGTTCTTTTCCCACATTTCCCAATAACTTTTTTTACTGGCCTAAGTAAAAAAATAATAAAATAAAATAAAATAACATAGCCTTTCAGGAAACTAAGAATAAAGAAATTCCTCAACTTCATAAAGAGCATTATAAAAAGCCTACAGCTGTTGCAACTCTGTTGAGATTCAGGGCCCAGCTGGCACAGGGACAGCCCAAAGATTTAAGTCTCTTGGACATACAACTATCAAGTCTAGTACTAATTATACATTAGAATTAGAAGAGGCAGAAGAACCATGTGTAGGGAAATCACAAATGGGTCCAACTCTGTCACACTGGGGAGTGTAAATTCCAAAGTAGGCCCCACTGGCACAGTGCCAAATTTGTTAGCTGTCTGCACTGCCTATAGTGTCTGGATGTCTCTAGAGCCCTCAGGAGCCCTGCCCCTCAGAATTGGGGGATGACTTATCATTATTCTAGCAATGGAAGAACTTTAATCATTGATGTGGAGGCAGTGCCCAATGGAGGTTCTGAGGGGAGGGAGAGGGAAAAATAGGTATAATATGGGGCATTTTTTTGGACATTGGAATTGTCCTGCATGATGTTGCAATGACAACGCAAAGACAGGCCATTATATATATTATCATAACTTACAAAATTGTGTGGTACAGAGTGTAAACTTTAATGTAAATTATAATCCATGCTTAGTAGCAATGCCCTAATATGTGTTCAACTATTGTAACAAATATATCACATTAATGAAAGATGTTGTTAATGTGGGAAAGTTTGGGAGGGGTAGGGAGTGGGGCATATGGGAATCCTCTATATTTTTTATATAACCTTCATGTAATCTTAACTATTTAAAAAATAAAAGTTTTTTAAAAGCCTACTGCTAACATCATCCTTAATGGCAAAAGACTGAATGATTTCCCCCTAAGTTCATGAAACAGGCAAGAATGTCTGATCTCAGCACTCTTATTCAACATTTTTAATATACCCTGTCTTGTGTAATTACACAAGGCAAAGAAATAAAAGCATGCAGATTGTAAAGGAAGAAATAAAACTATTCACAGATGCATGACTGTCTACATAAATAATTCCAAAGAATCTTTTAAATCTCCTGGAATAATAAATGACTTTAGAAAGGTTTCAGGATGAAAGGTTAATGAATAAGATCATATTTATTTCTATATATTAGCAATGAACAATTAGGGATTGAAATAAAAAATTTAAAAGAGCTCCACATTTGTACCAAGATACATGAAACATTTTGGTATTAAT
>JAQZBX010100336.1:0-11382 GCA_029593785.1 Cabassous unicinctus | reverse complement strand
TTTAGTTTTGTAAGAAACAGTTAAACCGTGTTCCCACGTGACTGTGCCCCTTTGGATTCCCCCTCAGCTGTGGTGTTGGTGTGTTGTTCTGCATCCTCACCAGCAGGAGGAGTTATCAGTTTTGTTTTGATTTAATTTTATCCTTTCTAACACATGCGTGTGGTGTCTCATTGTTGTTTTAATTTGCAATTCCCATAAGACAAATTATGTTGAGCATCTTTCCATATTCATTTAAAAAAAAATTGACGAGGGCTTTATATATAAAACTTTTAAATTTGCAAAAATTAGAGTGTAATCATCTTTAAATTTATCTTTTCTTCCACATTTGAAATGTTTTTCATTATTGTTAAAATTTCCTTGGATTTTTCAAAGTCATCTTGTTCAAAAGTCTGCACCCATTCTAGGTATATTCTTTCTGTTTAGCTGGACCTTAGCAGGTAACTGTGGGAGAGGATGTTTAGGAATTAATCCTAGTGAAGGATGGGAAGGAACCTCCTGAATTCCATTTTGTACATGAACAACTGAATATATAAATTCCATGGAGGTCTGGGCCATGTCTTTCTTGTCAACTGCTTTATTCCCTGTGCCAAGCCTGGCATCCTTTTCTTGTACCTGATCTCAGAAGGAAGGCTTTTAGAATTTCACCACTGAAGACGATATTAGCTTCGGGTTTTTCATATATACCCTTTATCATAATCAGAAAGTTTCCTTCTATTCCTATCTTTTGCAGTGTTTTTATCAGGAAAGTGTGATGTATTTTGATGAATGCTTTTTCTGCATCTATAGAGATGATCATGTGAATTTTTTCTTTCAATCTGTTTATGTAGTGTATTACATTGATTGATTTTCTTATATTGAACCATCCTTGCATACCCGCAATGAAACCTCCTTGGTCATGGTGTATAATCCTTTTGATATGTTGTTGAAAGTGATTAGCAAGTATTTTGTTGAGGATTTTAGCATCTAGGTTCATTAGAGAAATTGGTCTGTAATTTTCCTTTCTTGTGGTATCTTTGTTTGGTTTTGGTATTAGGGTAAAGTTGGCATTGTAGAATGAGTTAGGCAATATTCCTTCTACTTCTATTTTTTGGAACAGCTTAAGCAGAATTGGTGTTAGCTCTTTCAGGAATGTTTTGCAGAATTCAGCTGTGAATCCATCCGGTCCTGGGCTCCTCTTAGTTGGGGGGTTTATGATGACTGAGTCTATCTCTTTGAGAGTTCATCAATTTCTTCTTTCATCAATGTATGTTCTTTGTGAGTTTCTAGAAATTTGTCCATTTCCTCTAAATTATCATTCTTGTTGGCAGAAAATTTTTCAAAGTATCCCCTTATGATATTCTTTATTTCTGTTGGTTCTATAGTGATAACACCTTGCTTATTCCTTATTTTGTGTATTTGCATCTGTTCTCCCTTTTTCTTTGTTAATCTGGCTAAGGGTGTGTCAATTTTATTGATCTTCTTGAAGAACCAGCTTTTGGTTTTGTTAATTTTTTTCTAGTACTTTCTTATTCTCTATTCCATTTAGTTCTGCTCTAATCATTGTTATTTCCTTCTTTCTACTTCCTTTAGGTTTATTTTGTTGTTGTTTTTCCAATTCCTCCAAGTGTGCAGTTAGGTCTTCAATTTTAGCTACTTCTTCTTTTCTAATATGTGTATTTATGGCTATGAACTTCCCTTTCAGGACAGCTTTCACTGCATCCCATAGATTTTGATATGTTGTGTTGTCATTTTCATTAGTTTCAAGGTAGTTACTGATTTCTTTTGAAATTTCCTCTTTGACCCATTATTGGTCTAAGAGTATGTTATTTAATTTCCATATCTTTGTGCCTAACCTGTTTCTCCGGCCCTTATTGATTTCAAATTTTGTTCCATCGTCATCAGAATAATTACTTCGTATAATCTCAATCTTTCTGAATTCATTGAGAGTTGTTCTCAATGAACAATGAATGGCCTAGCATGCAGTCTATCTTCGAGTATGATCCACGTGCACTCGAGAAGAATGTAAATCCTGCTGTATTTGGGTGTAGCGTTCTGTATATGTCTATTAAGTCCAGGTCCTCTAATGTATTGTTCAGAGTCTTAGTTTCTTTATTGATTCTCTGTCCAGATGTTCTGTCTAATGATGATAATGGTGTATTAATATCCCCTGCTATAATTATAGAGGTATTTATTTCTCCACTTAATTTTTTCAGAATTTGCCTCATGTATTTTGAGGCACCCTCATTAGGTGCATAAATGTTTATGAATGTTCTTTCTTCTTGAGAGATTACCCCTTTTACTAATATATAGAGTTCATCTTTGTCTCTTACAATATTTTTGCATTTAAAGTCTATTATGTCTGGTATTAGGATGGCTAGTCCTGCCCTTTTTTTGGCTATTGTTAGCTTGTAAAATTGTTTCATCCAGCCATTCTCTTTCAACCTCCTTGAATCCCTTGGTCGAAGGTGGGTTTCTTGCAGTCAGCATATATATGGATAATATTTCCTTATCCATTCTGCCAATTTGGGTCTCTTGAGTGGTGAATTTAATCCATTAACATTCACGGTTATTACTCACAACGAATTTCTTACTTCAGCCATATTTTCTTTGGATTAATATATGTCTATGTTGTTTTGTTTCTGTTTTTGTCTTTTTAGTTGTTTTTAAACTCTCCTTGAACTCTCTCTCCCTTGTTTTTTCCTTTCAACTTGTAGAACTTCCTTTAGTATTTCTTGAAGTGCAGGTTTCTTATTGGCATACTCTTTTAATTTCTGTTTATCTGTGAATAGTTTGAACTCTCCATCATTTTTGAATACCAGTTTTGCTGGATAGAGAATTTGTGGCTGGAAGTGTTTTTCTTTAAAACTTTGATTATTTAATGACACTGTCTTCTTGCCTCCATGGTTTCAGATGAGAAATCAGCACTTAATCTTATTGTGCTTCCCTGGTATGTGATGGTTCTCTTTTCTCTTGCTGCCATGAGTAGTTTCTCTTTGTCTTGAGCATTGGACATTTTGGCAAGTATATGTCTTGGAGTTGACTTGTTGGGATTTATACAAATTGAGGTGCGCTGTGCTTCCTGGATCTGCACATCCATCTCTCTCAATAGGGTTGGGAAGTTTTCAGCCATTATTTCCTTCAACACTCCTTCTGTTCCCTTTCCCTTCTCTTTTCTTTCTGGGATGCCCATAATGCGTATGTTTTTGAATTTTGTGTTGTCGGTTAAATCCCTGAGTCCCTGCTTGATTTTTTTTATGTTTTTGTCTGTTCTACTATCTGTTTGATTTCAGATGTATTGTCTTCCACATCACTAATTCTTTCCACTGCCTGTTCAAATCTGCTGTTATGTGAATCCAGCAGCTTTTTGATTTCTTGGATTGTGCCATTGTTTACCATCATATCCATTATCTTTTTATGTATGTGTATAATTTCTTCAGTATGTTCTCCCAGTGTTTTCTTAATATCCTTAATCTCTTCTTTCATTTCATTAAGTTGGTCCATGATATTCGTTTGGAACACTTTGATTAGTTTTTGGATGTTCTGCATCTCTTCCTGGTTTTTAGTTTGTTCATTGGACTGGTTCATGTCTTTCTGTTTCTCAGTGTGGTTTGTAATTTTTTGTTGCCGTCTAGTTTCCATTTTATCTTGATGGGTTTATTCAGTTGATTAATTTCTCTCTCTGCTCTAGAGTTTTATTTAGCTGGAGGTCTGTGTGTGTGTTGTTGTCTCTTTCACAGTTTTTCTTCTTATTTTATTTCCTTGCTTCTTTCTATGGTCCCTTGAAGGCAAATGATTAAGGCCAGAGAAATTGAAAGATGTGAGAAAGGAAGAAGAGTAATAGTAATATTGATAAAAGATAGAAGAGGGGCCATGTAAGATTTAGTGATGTGAATACTTAACTCATGTTGGCAGTGTAGAGTAATAGGGGAAAACAGTAGAGTACCTACAATGGACTGAGAAACCAAATAGGGTAATATATATATATATATAATGATTTAGAAGGCTAGAATGATGAGGAGGGAGTGAAACAGTTAAGAAAAGGCTGAAAGGAAAAAGTTATTATTAATTTAAAAAGAAGAAAACAGAATAGATAGAAGAGAAATTGATGCCCGTAAATTGTGGAGTAATATAAAATGTGGTAATGTAAGAACCACGACAGAAAGCAGAAGGCAGAAAGATGTTGGAAGGAAAAGAGATAGCTTGGGGGACAAAATCAATATAGACAGAGAATGGGAAATCACTGAAGAAGAGGCACAGCAAAGAAGAGACAAGCTAGCAGCACCTAATTAAAAAAAAGAAAGAAAGAAAGAAAGAAATAAAAAAGAAGGGGGGCAAGAAAGAGGAAAGTAAAGCAAGAGAAAACAAATAAACACAGAAAAACCAAACAACCACACAATCAAGCAGTCAAGCAAAGCTAAGGAAGAATAGTGTTCCTTCTTGGCCTTGTGTAACCCCTCAGCCTGCTTGTATTCATTAATCAACTGCCCTGCAAGGTTCTATCTGCAGGTTTTAAGGCAGATTTTAGCTATTAAACTAAATTAAAAAGAAAAATTCATTTTTATTTTTTGAAGTGACTGTCTTTTTTTTTTTTTTTGGCAAAATAAGGGACCCAAAGGGAGTCCTCTTCTAGACCACTCCCTTCACCGAGGGGACCCTACTAGACTTGTGGACACTAATCAAGCACTTCCCACTTTCTGGCCACCCCAGGGAAGCTGAAGCTCTGATGCTTGTCAGTGCAGAATGATAAAAATGTCTGACTCTGCGCCCTCTGGAGCCAAGCCTCAGTGTCACCGGGCTGCTGGGTAAATCAGGCTTCCTCAGTAGATTCGCCTCTACCCTCCGTCTGGTGCTGCTTCAAGGTGGCTTATCTGTTCCCCAAAGCTATGAGGGTGTCCAGGCAGCCAAATCCACAGAAATAAAACCCCTCTTCACCTTCTGTCACAACCCTCCCACTCTCAGAGAATGCTCCCTCTCACCGGGTTGCCAGCGGGAGTCGTGGCTCAAACCAGCCTTTTCCCCTGATGTTGGGACTTAGCCGTCTGTGTTAACCTCCACAGTCAGGGTTAAAACTCATGAATCTCTCCCGAGCAATGTCGAGCTCCCTCCAGATAGATGTCCTCAAAAGTTCTCATTCTGTTCACCCAAAGCACGGACCCCTGGGCAGGACCCTGTCCCCAATCAGCTATCCTCAGAGATCAAGTCAAGGAGTGCCCTCCTAAACTGATGCCATCTTCAAATCTTTCCTTGTTCTATATTTAGATTTCATAAAATTTGCAGTTGAAAAAGCAGATTCACATATCCAAGTTGTTTCAGACACAATTAAAAAGTTTGCAATGACTGAGTCATGTACAAATTTTTAAATTTAAATTAAAATCACATAAAATATAAAATTAAAAAAAGGTAGCCAGTGCAAGAACCCAGGCTGATGGTGATGGCAAATGGGATGGCAACCAATCCAAATGGCTTCATTGGCTCCTGCCAGAGACACCAGGAAGTACTGCTCCTGTGCCACTGTGGCTCACACCAACACTTTGCCTGCCACAGTGTGGCCATGGTCAGCTCCAGCCTCAAGTGCAACATGTCCTGCACTGCAGTAGCATGGATAGATTGGCTGGTCTCCATGTTGTGGCTCCCAGGGCCATGTGGGACACAGGGCAACTGTGTGGGCCCTGCCAGGCTTAACCAACACACCCAGACTACACATCTGCCTGCTACAACTGGTCTGCCCTATTGTCTGCCCTTTAACATAGATTTTAATTCATGTTTTACATATGTGCCTTTTATGTCATGTGGGGAGGAAAGCAGTTAAAAAAATCCAAATTAAAATACAACAGGTTTTATATTTACTTATATAGATATCTTTACCAATGTTTTTATTTCTTCTTATGCTTTCATATTACCTTTTGCTGTCCTTTTGTTTTAGCTTTATGGACCACCTTTGGCAATTCTTGTAGGTAATGAAACTCTTTAGCTTTTGTTTGTCTGGTATTGTCATAATATTGCCTTCATTTTTGAAGGAAATTAAAATTATTACTTGTTCATCCCTATTTCTTTTTGTCATTCAGAATATATTTTCCCAGTTTCCTTTAGTTCTTTCTCTATGGATTCCTTTAGTTCGTTGAAGGTATTTGATTTAACATGTTTTATTAATAGTCATAATATATTGGGTTTCTCAGGGATATATTCTGTCACATTATTTTATATTCCTGTGGATGTGCCATATTTTCTTGTTTCTTTTTGTTTTAATTTAATTGTTGTTATTGTTGAGACTTCTGTATTCTTTATATTATGTTTTTACTATGGAAATCAAATCATTTTAGTTCCTTGATAAGGGCTAGAGCTTTCAGTTTGTGGCTTGTCATATTGGCTTTGCTACCAAACTGGGAATGTAAAGATGAAAAGTGATAGATAAAAAAAGACATACTGACCCTTTAACTCCTCTGCCATTTTTGCTTGAGTGGAGTTGATAAAATGAATAGCATTACCTCAGGGATCTAAATTAGCTGATCAATAGCAGGAAACTGCAACAGAGCACAAATTTCTAGATTTTTAAAAATTGTTTAAAATTTTATTGAAGTATATCACTCATACATAAATATACATAAACAGTAAGTGTATAGTAATAGTTGTGACCTTACAAAACAAAAATGCATAATATCATACAGTGCTCTCATACCACACACTATCACCAATACCATGCACAGTTGTGAAACATTTTTAATTAATATGATAGAGTAGAGCATCCTTGAAATATTATTACTAACCAAAGTATCTTATATTTGGTGTGTTTATCCCTCAACCTACCCTAATATTATTTTTATATCATTTATACATGAATATACATAAACAATAAGTGTAGAGTAGAAGTTTTGAAATTACAAAGCAAACACACATATCATACAGGGGTCTCATACATCAACCCACCAACAACACCTTGCATTGTTGTGAGATATTTTAAAAATTATGAAAGAATATAGTTAAAACGTTACTAGTAACTAAAGTCTTTATCTTACATTTGCTTTATTTTCCCCCAAACCACCCTATCATTATTTTTAAATATATTTTTATGACAGAAGTTGTAACCTTACAAAACAATCATGCACAAGTGCAGAATTCCCATTCAACTCCCCTCTATCAACACACCACACTGTGGTGGAACATATGTTACAGATTATGAGATAATATCATCAGACTATTAACAGTTCCATAGCATACATTTCGCACACTTTTTCCATTCTCCATTATCAACACAGTACATCCTTGGCATAGATGCAAGGATATTACATTATTACTGTTAACCATAGCGCATAGGTCACTCCAGTTGTATTTTCCCTTGCTTCTCCACAATCCCACTACACTGCAATAGTGATGTAAATCTGCTCTAGCTAACAAAGGACACTCTTGCCTCTGTACCATCAGCCAAAATTCTCATCCACCTCTAGGTTTGCTGAGTTATTCAGTCCCTAGATTATTCTCTAGCTTTCTTTCAATTGGCATTTACATCCCTAGACTACACTTTTCAGCCACATTCCCATTTATAAACCAGCTGTGACTCACTATAATGTGTTACCATCCACTCTATACATTCCCACACATTTACAATAAAGTTAATTAAAACTTCTACATACATTAACCATCAGTAGTCCATCTCAATCCTCCTCTTATCTCTTTTAAGAATCCACCACCGGGAAGTGGGTTTGGCTCAATCGATAGAGCTCCTGTTTACCATATGGGAGGGCCAGGGTTCAATTCCCGGGGCCTCCTTGTGAGGGCAGGCCGGCCTGCATGGTGCAGTGGGCTGATGCAGCAACCTCACAGCAGGAAGCAGGTGTGGCTCAATCGATAGAGCTCCCATTTACCATATCAGAGGTCCCTGGTTCGCTGCCTGGGGAGAGGCCCCGGGTTTGCTTCCTGGGGCCTCCTTGTGAAGGCAGGCTGGCCTGCAAGGCACGGTGGGCTGATGCAGCAGGACCTCACAACAGGGAGGAGATAAGCAGACACAGAGAAGACACGCAGCGAATGGACACAGCAAACACAAGCACTGAAGGGGCGATAAATAAATAAATAAATAAATCTTAAAAAAAAAAAAAAAAGAATCCACCACCTGCCACCAAGTCTTGAATATATTTTCCTACATTTTCTTGTAGAAGCTTTATGGTTCTTGCCTTTATATTTAGGTTGTTGATCCATTTTGAGTTAATTTTTGTATAAGGTGTGAGATAGGGGTCTTCTTTCCTTCTTTTGGCTATGGATATCCAGTTCTCTCAGTACCATATTTTTAGTGGACTGCTCTGCCTGAGCTGGGTAAGTTTGACAGGCTTGTCAAAATTCACTTGACCATAGATATGATGGTCTATTTTTGAACCATTAATTCAGTTCCATTGGTCTATGTGTCTGTCTTTATGCCAGTACCATGTTGTTTTTACAACTGTAGCTAGATAATATGATTTAAAGTCCAGAAGTCTGAGTTCTTCAACTTTGCTCTTCCTTTTAAAGATATTTCTGACTATTCAAGTCCCCTTACCCTTCAAAATAAATTTGATGATTGCATTTTCCATTTATATTTTAAATGCTGTTTGAATTTTTATCGGGATTGCATTGCATCTGTATATCAATTTGGGTAGAATTGACATCTTCATGATATTTAGTATTCTAATCCATGAGCATGGAATGTTCTTCCAATTATTTAGGTCTTTTTAAAATTTATTTCTAAAAATGAGTTTTAGATTTCTGAATACAAGTGCTTTACATAGTTGATTAAGTTTATTCCTAAATATTTGATTCTTTTAGTTGCTATTGTACAGGGAATTTTTTCTCCTGAGTCCTTCTCATATTACACATTACTAGTGCCTTCTAAAGTCTATTTCATCTGAAATATGTATACCTACTGGAGATTTTTGGTTGTTTGTTTTTGTTTTTTTTGTTTGTTTTTGGTTACTGGATACATGGAATATCAGATTCCAGCCTTTCATTGTCAATCTCTTGGTATCCTTGGGCCTAAGGTGAGTCTCTTGCAGACAGTGTGTAGTTGGCTCATATTTTCTTCTCCATTCTGCCTATCTGTGTCTTTTAATTGGGGAGTTTATTCCATTAATACTCAATGTTATTACTGTAAAGGCAGTTCTTATTTCACCCATTTTGACCTTTGGGTTTTATCTGTCATATTTTATTTTCACTACTCTTTTGAGAGTTTTAGTAACTTTTACTGATATAATCTTCATTTCTAGACTCTCTTCCAGGCCTCTCTTTCCTGTCTTTTCTTTTCAGACTGTAACACACCCTTTAGTATTTCCTGCAAATCTGGTCTTTTTGTTACCAACTCCCTCTGTTCCTGTTTATCTGTGAATATTCTAAACTCACTATCATTTCTGAAAGACAAACTTGCTGGATATAAGATTCTTGGCTGGAAGTTTTTCTCTTGCAGTTCTTAAATATATCATACCTCTGTCTTCTTGATTTCATGGTTTCTGATAAGAATTTGACACTTAATCTTATTGTGTATCTCTTATATGTTATGCATTTCTTTTCTTTTGCTGCTCTCAGAATTACAGCTTTGTCTTTGGCATTTGACATTCTGATTAGTATCTGTCTTGGAGTTGGTCTATTCAGATTTTTTTTTGATGGGAGTACATTGTCATTCTTGACTATGAATAATTATGTCCTTCAATAGGGTTGGGAAATTTTCTACCATTATTTCTTCAAATATTCCTTCTGTCCCCCTTCCCTTCTTTTCTCCTTCTGGGACAACTATGGCATGTATCTTTGCATATCTCTTGATGTCATTTAGATCCTTGAAACTTTTTCAATTTTTTCCATTATTTTCTTCATCTCTTCTTTTGTATGTTTGCATTTAGATGCCATGTCTTCAAGCTCACCAATCCTTTCTTCTGCCTCCTAAAAACTGCTATTATATGTTTCCAGTGTATTTTTTACTTTCATTTATTGCAACTGTCATTCCCAAAAGATCTGCCATTTTTCTACTTATGCTTTCAAATTATTCTTTGTACTCATCCAATGTCTTCTTAATAGGCTTAATCTCTTTAGCCATCTTATTGAATTTATTAAGGAGCTTTGTTGGAACACAAATGATTAGTTGCTTCAACTCCATTTTTTAATATATTTTTTATTTTTATTTTTTAAAAAGATACCTAGATTATATAAATGTTACATAAAAATATAGGGAATTCTCATTTTTCCTGCTCCCTACACCTCCCACATTAAAAATTTCCTTTTTTAGTGTGGTTCATTCATTATAATTGATGAAAATATTTGAAGCATTGCCCCTATGCATAGATTATAGTTTAAATTGTAGTTTACACTGTCTCCCACACAATTTTGTAAATATAGTAAGATATGTAATGTCCTTTATCTGTCATTGTTAATTCCTTTTGTCATCTGAAAGCTTATCTTGTTCCATTAAGTGGGCCATATCTTCCTTTTCTTGGTGTGGATTGTAATTTTTCTGTTGGTGTCTTGGTATCTGGCTTACTAGATGTATTTATTCTGGATGCAGTTTCTTTCTTTAGTATAGGGCTTTCTTGCTCTTCCTCCCTTGTTGGTTCTGTTGTAGGAGCCAATGATGTAGTTGGTGCTCTAAGTTGTGGAGGTTAGAGCTCTCCTCACTGCCCCAGGTACTGAAGAAGCTTCTCCCCACTTTCCCTTTTGCCAGGGGTAGAGACAGAGTCACAGCTGTGTGTAACAATCCAAGTCAGGCTGGCCTGGACTGTAGCAACCCAGAGAGACTGATGTGCTCTCCCACATTGGACTGTGTCATGAGTGAATGTAAATTTAATTTGTGTTAATTCACTGAATTTTCATTGTTTTTTCTTTCCCCAGCATTGAATTTACCAAAAATAAATAGATGTATATTTTCAGTACATTTCTTGTTTTCCACATTTTATGGCCTCTACCTGAATGCTTTGATGCAATCAAAGTAGCTTAACACTCGTGTCCACCATTTATTCCTCTAGTTCAGCAGTACAATCCCAATTACATAAAAAGCACATAGCTAGATATTCCAGAAACAGAAGATCATAATTTTCAAAACACATATCTTCATTGTCTCAGTTTCCTACATTTCTCCTCATTACCTATCATCACAGTGAAAGCCCAAAAGATCACCTCATCAGTAAACCTAGGCAAATGGACTCAGATGGTTAGCTGCTCTTCCTCTTTGTCTCACTGGTCAATCTCACAACTCATAGGTGTTGCTAAGGTAAAATTTATTCTACTCTCCATTCTCATAGCTTTAGGGAATCATGATTTCTCTTGAGGAATTGCAATGTCCCAGAAACTAGTACAATTTCCCAACTTAAACAGCGTTCTATTTACTATCCTCCAGAATCCACCTAATTTGAAATACAATATACAAAAATGTTTATATAATTATTTGTGAAAAAAATT
>JAQZBX010100335.1:0-11374 GCA_029593785.1 Cabassous unicinctus | reverse complement strand
GTGACTACTTTGACATTTTCCATGGAGGACCCAGACCCTGGGAGTAAGTAGGTGTAGATAAGTGTGGAGTAGTACATGCAGACCACCAGGAGGTGGGAGGAACAAGTGGAGAAGGCACGGTGCTTTCCCTCAGCTGAGCGGATTCGCAGGATGCTGGAGATGATGAAGGCATAGGACACTATGGTGAGCAGGAAGTTGAGCACCCCAAAGAAAACGTTTGTCATGGCAACCATGATGTTGTTCACATACTTTGAACTACAGGCAATTGGCAGCAGCGTGGAGACTTCACACAGGAAGTGAGGGATCTGATTCGGGCCACAGAATGTTAGCCTTGCCATCAGGCCAGTGTGTACAGAGGAGTCAGCTACACTCACAACCCAAATGCTGCCTGCCAGAAGGGCACAGAGGGGCCTGCTCATCATTGTGCCATAGTGCAAGGGCTTGCAGATGGCCACGTAGCGATCATAGGCCATGATGGTGAGCAGCAGCAGCTCAGCCCCCAGAAACCATGTTAGGAAGAAGAGCTGGGTCATGCAGCCTCTGTAGGAGATGGTGCTGCCCTTGCCCACCAGGTTCTCCAGCAACTTGGGGAGAACAGTGGATGTGCAGACAATATCTAAGGTGGCCAGGTTGGTGAGAAAGAAGTACATTGGAGTGTGGAGGGCTGGGTTCATACAAATGGCCATGAGGATGAGGCTGTTCCCTGCAAGAGCAGTCAGGTAAAGAAGGAGGAAGAGAGCCGAGAAGGCACCCTGGAGCCAGGGATTTTCTGTGAATCCCTGCAGGACAAACTCCACCAGGGCTGTGTGGTTGTTTGCCAACATTAAGGCATTGAGCCTCTCCAGGGGTCCTGGGAAGTAACAGGTGCCTGGGCAGAGCGAGACACAAGGACTGAGTAGGAGATGTGTCCTCTCCACATGCCAGTCTTCTAAGAATCTTCAGGGGTGTTTGTGATGGTCCCTTTGCCTTAGAAAACACATGGCTATGATATTACTGTAGGTCTCTGCAGTACGGGAAACAATCAGAGGATTAATACTCCCCTAGAGGTTCCCCTCCCCCATTACTCTTCCCAGTCTTGTTGAACCACTTTCCTACCTCAGAGACTCCTTCCATTTCTCAGTAATTTACATAGCAAATGAAGATGGTTTTCACTTTAATTGTGAACATTTCCTACATTATTTAACACATCAAAGCAACTTAGGGAATGCTCTTGGAGCTCTGGACATGGTGCTTGTCTACAAGTGTCGTGTGGAAGACAGACATGCCAAGCCAGACAGGCCAGCAGGTTCAAGGTTTCCTTATTCCTTAAGAGGAAAAACCAGTTGAGCTGAGGATTGGGTGAGGCTTCATGAAGAAGATCACCTCAAAGACAGGATGGAATCTCACCTGCAGTGGGTGAAATTCGCAGAATGGCTGGGCTCAGATGGAGATATTAGGTGCCTCTGAGGGGTCTAGCAACTTAGGGTGAAGCTTTGGAAGGTTTCTGTGGCACCATCTTCAGAGGAACCCAAGGGCATTGACAGCATAGCTGTGAATTAAGCTGGCAGCAGGATCTCCAATCAAAACCACAACTACCCCATCCTGCCTTGTCCAATCTAGTCTGCTACCCAGAGTATGTGAGGGGCTTGATAGTGGGCTTCTAGGGCTGCTGTCTGAGCAGATAGATCCTGCAAATGTCCGGAGCCCTACTTTTGACCCAAATCCCATTCAGATTCTCTTGGTCTAAGTGGGAAGCATGTTCTTTCAGTGAGTGTCAGCAGGTGCCAGGGGCTGGGGATGCAATGAAGAAAGCCACAACACAGCCTCAGTGCTGCCCTGGAACCTCCTGTCAATGAACCCACACAGTTCTCAGATCTGTGAAACAACCAGACCTCACTCACCTGTCCAGCAACTCATCCCTGACAGAGGCCCCCACAGGCAGATCAGGGCCCACCTTCGATGCAGAGACTCTTCTTGAGCTCCACAACCAGGACACAAGGAACTGCTGATCCATCAACCCCAAGGTGAACATTTCCATCCCCTCTCCTGTGGTGCTGCACACCCTGGGCCCAGACAGCCCCGGGAAGCTGGAGGTCTGAGAACCCACCAGTTTCCTGGTGGGTAAGGATTGCCGGAGAACAAGGAGCTGTGAACATGTGCACATCCTAACCAGAGTGATAGTCTCTCTCCAGTGTCCCATGAACAGAAATGCTTCAGATTTACAGAAATATCCGGCAGTGAACACTAGTGTGTGGAGAGTGGGAACAGGCACAACAGGATTCTCTGACAGTGCTGACTGCTACCCTGTTCACTCCCCTCATCTTCTTTACCCCCACCTTTACAAGAGCCACAGTGTGCACAGATGCTGACTGGGAGCTCAGGCTGTGTTCCTGCAGAACTGAATTGCTAAAGGTGCAACAGGCCCAACAGGAGGTTCCTCAATCCCAGGGTGTTCACACCTGAGGGTCTCTGCTAGGGCTGATGCAGTGACCACTGCCACACACCCTTTACCTCAATGCACGGGACCATCCGCATGTGGACACAGAATATCAAAGCCTCCTCTGGTCCTTGCAAATCACAGTCCACCATTAACATCCAGATCACACGCTGCCTGTGCATCTGAACATTGATTGTGGCACCTCGTGCCAGCTATTCACAAGAGTTGAGTCAGCCATCTTCAGCTCCTGTGGCTTACAGGGGTTTATTTTAAAGACCTTGATCTATTCTAGAGTCAAAACCCAGGAGCTGTTTTTCCCTCTTACCAATCAGATGCACAGATGGGGCTGGATGCAGTAGAGCCAAAGAGCTGAATGATGCTCTGGAACTTCAGTGTTTCAAACTGAAATAATAAGAGACGGAACAAAGTGATTGTATGAAGCATTTTCCCACAAAATATTAGGTCAGGGATAAACTAAATCTGTCTTTACAGAAACATTGAAAGGAAAATTAGGAAAGGTAGTCCAAAAAGCAGGGAATAGACAGACAGATGCTTATTCACAATTAATATATTCCCTATTAATTTATCCCCAATATATCCCCAATAGCTTCCAACCCAATTATAAGATATTAACGTTTTCATGAAAATATAAACAAAATCATTACTGTGATTAAAGTGGAGATAGAACTTTGGATTTAGAAGCTCTGTTTACTCTCGATAGGAGCCTGCATTGTTTGCTGCTGTCCTTTAAGGGAGATTTTTTACTCAGGGTGGATGCCAAGCTCCCTGGAGAGCATGGAGGACCGAGCAGCAGAAGAGGCCCTCAGGTAGCAATTATCCCCAGATGGAGGTAAACATGAGTCCCGCAAGTGCAGTCTCCAGGAGGGGAGAGATTCAGGACCTGGGGAGGGGACATGGGCATGCCAGGGCCCTGATGTCTTGGGGAGCGGCTCCCAGACCAACCTGCTAAGGGAAACCTCCTGGCCCCATTGGCCTGAGTCTGGCAAGGTAGCTGATGCGGCTTCTTGGCCCTGAGCTCGTAGATCAGAAGTGTTTCCTGAGAACACCACGCAAGGACCAATGTACAGCCAAACCTACAGGAAGCTGAGGGTGGGGTTCTTCACAATAATTTTAGATTTACAGAAATATGGGAAGATAGTACAGAGTGCTGTTATGTATCCCACACAAAGTTTCCCCTATAATTAGCATCTTGCATTAATTTGGTACTCTTTTCACAATAAAAAACCAATACTGAGATACAACTTTAAATTTTAAAATCAAGTATTCATTCAGATTTCCTTAGTTTTCCCAGAATGTTCTCTGCCTGTGTCAGCATCCATCCAGAACATGACATGACATTTAGTAATCATGTCTCCTTGGACTCCACTTGACAATGATGGTTTCTCAGACTGTCCTTGTTTGATTACCTTGACCATTTGGGAAGGCTTGATCAGGAACTGAGGTTCTTCTTCTCATCTCATCCTATCAAAGGTGCATGCTGTCGACAGGACTTACCACTGAAGATGTTGAAATTCATAAGATGGGATCCTCTTTAAACAAATAGATTTTATTGTCACATATTAATAAAGCATGAATCTATCCAAAGTATACAATCAATGGTATTTGGTATAATTATATAGTTGTGCATTCATCACTTCAATCATTTTTAGAACATTTTCATTATTCCAGTAAAAAATAATAATAAAAAACAAAAGCCAGCCAAACAGCAAACAAACAAAACCCATCACCTCTCAATCTCTCTATGCTTTCCCTTCCATACACAGCTGCTATTATGTTTCTTTCTTTCTAGTATATTTGTATTTATATTTTGTAAATCATTCTTATTTATGAAATATCTCTCATATTCGTTTTTTATATGAGGATTCACTGTTATAGACTCCTATGTTACATTTTTTAGCCCTCCTTCTAGTAATGTACATGTCTTTAGACTTTCCCTTTCAACTTCTGTCATACCCATATAATAGCTCTGCTAGTCACAAATACCGTGATGTGCTCTCACCATTTACATTCATTTGCAAAGAATTACAAACAACATTTTAACCACTTCTGCACAGATTAACTTTCAGCTTTCCATTCTTATTCTCATTCTGTTTTATGGTGACCTATATTCTAATTATTAATTCCATGAATTTACATAATATATGTAGTTCATAATAGTACAATCATACAATATTTGTCCTTTTGTGTCTGGCTTGCTTCACTCAACATAATGTCCTCCAGGTTCATCCATATTATCAAAAACTTCACAACTTCATGTCTTCTTACTGCTGCATAATATTCCATCATGTATATATACCACAGTTTGTTTATCCATTGATCAGTTGATGAACAACTGGGTTTTTTCCAACCTTTGGCAATTGTGAATAATGTTGCTTTGAACATTGGTGTGCAGATGTCTGTTCATGTCACTACTCTCCATTCTTCTGGGTATATACCTAGGAATGGTTTTGCTGGGTCACATGGCAAGTCTATATTCAATCTCCTTAGAAACTGCCAAACAGTCCTCCATAATCGTTGTAAAATTCTACATCCCCATCAATAGTGAATAAGCATTCCTATCTCTCCACATCCTCTCCAACATTTACAGTTTTCCAACTTTTTAATCGCGGCCAGTTTAATAGGTGTGAAATGATATCTCATTGTAGTTTTGATTTGCACTTCCTTAATATCTAGTGATGTTGAACATTTTTTCATGTGTTTCTTCACAATTTGTATTTCTTCTATGGACAATTGTCTTTTCAAGTCTTTTCCCCATTTTTTAAAATTGAGTAGTTTCTCTTTTTATTGTTGGAGTTGTATGATCTTTTTATATAATATGGATATTAAACCCTTATCAAAAATACAGAAGCTTCACAAATTTGCATGTCATCCTTGCACAGGTAACATGCTAATACTTTCTGTATCATTCCAAATTTAGTATATGTGCTGTCAAAGTGAGCATAAGATGAGATTTTTTTAATCACCTGGGTTTTAAGTGTCAGTGATATGTCGAGTATCCATAGACTCCAAGAGCTACACTGACCTGTTCTTGAGGGCTTAGCCTTAAGCAACATCAGGAGTCCAGAGAGGGACAAGGGTCAGAATCTGCAGGCCCAGACCCAGGCCCTGGCACCTCACCAGGGCAAGTCCCAGCTCTGAGCCTTGCAGCTCTCAGCCCCAGCTGGAATTTCAGAAGACAAGATGCAGAGCCAAGCACATTGCTGCTGGGCTGCACAATGGTGCAGGGAGCTCGTAGCAACTGTCTTCATTCCTGAGTAAACAAAATTTCACAACTGATCAATAATGAATTTGCCTTTGGTGTCATTAAAACATGCCCAGGATACAGAACTAAAAAAATAATATAGACAAGGAATATCTAGTAATTTATCTAAGAAACCATATTCACAAAATATGATTAAAAACATGGCATTACAAACAACTGAGAGGACTGTTAATAATTTTAAGTGGTTCTTAATTTTTCAAAGGAAGTAACCACTAGATCCCTATATTTTCAAAATCTAATATTGCAGCTCAATATACCCATGCATAGTTTAATCTCTGCACTACAATTGAATATTTCGCATGATAGATAATGCCATGAAATTTCAACATCATGGGAATTTAAATAATTCTTTTAATTTATTTACGTGTGATATAATTTTCATCTATATCTGCTTTTCCTAAGAGAACATATTACTTTTCTAAAGGATAATGATTTCTAAAAATAATCAGTGATCAAGATCCCTGGCACACTGATTTCAAGGTTATCCCCTTACCTCAATTTATTCCAGCAAGTAACCATCCTGTGTAGCATGTAAGCCTTATTATCCATAGGAATTCATTAATAAAATTGTGTTGAGACCCTAGTATATGTATAGATTTGTTCTATGGCTGTGAGGATTCTCACAACAGTGCAATGAACTCTTTGCTTCAGGGAGTTTTGTGCTTGGAAGAAGCAGTCCCAGCCCACAGGACAAGGCTCAACACAAATCTGCCTTGTCCAAGCATGGCCAGCAGAGTGCATAGACTATGGGAACCCCTGTGCTTTTCCCAGGAGGAGGAGACCAAAATATGGACCTCTCTTATGGAGGGAGATGAGCTGCATGATGACAGGAAAAGGCAAGAGAGTTCCCTTGAGAAGGATCATTTACAAGGCAGTGTGGAGGGTCAGATGATAAAGGGTCTTACCCATGTTGACCCATGTCTTCCCTATGGAAATCACTTAATCCAGGGACCTATTCATGAATCTGGATGCCTCTGAGTGATGGGTTGCCATTCAGAATGGTGGAGGATGAGTAGTTGGAAAATGCAGCCCATGTCATGGAGGGGAGCAGGGGAGGGAACCCTGTGAGATTAATTGGTTGTGGGGAGCAAGAAAACAGGGGCAGGAGCATGCATGAATGATACACCTAGTAGGGACTTTAGCAACCAAAAGGACAAGCTGAACATCTGGAGAGGGAGATGAAGAAGAAAGCAGCATGGTCCCTGGGGAGATTCCAGCATCTGAATGTCCCTTTACCCCTTTTGCAATTTGCAGGTGCCTGCAAGGAAGACTAAGAAGGTGGGAGGTACTCCTGGTCTCGACTCTTGTCTGAGATATTTGTCCTGCCTCAGAAGTAACTGCAGGCGCTTTCCCATGTTGCTCCCACACCAAAAAGGGTACATGGGGCTTGGAAGGGTACGAAAAGGGGGGCTTGGAGGGAGAGTCAAAGGAGAACTGCCTCACTCCACCCCTTTGACCTAAAAATGCACACCTGCTGGGCTGAAGCTCAGAAAACCAACAGACGTCTATGTGTCGGCACCAAAACTCATGTTCTGCCATGTGGGAGAAAACTGGTGTTCCAAATGGGCCATATTAGGTTTCTGCCACCCAAACACAATGGGCACTATGTTGAATTATAGAAAAATGAAGACTGTCTTTTCTCCTTCCACTTCACTAGGCTTGCACTGAGGTTCACAAGTAGCTCTCCACCATGTTTGAGCTACACAACCCAAACATAAAGCATTTCACAAAAGCCCATGTGGAAGCAGCACCCACTGCATCCAGCCACATGGGGAGGCTGTGAGCTCTGAAGGTTGTAGACTTCACCTCTGATATCCTGACTTACAAGATAAAGGACTGGACTAATGCCCTTAAATGTACAATCCTACATAGTGAGTTAGGGGAGGAGACTTCCGGGAAGTTGAAGGAATACAGGGTGGCAGGGCTCATCCCTCTTCCAAAAACAAGTGGAGAGGTAAAAAATGTGCAAAACAACTCTTTTGGGACCTGGGAGACCAAGGGAGTACAGTGCAGCATGCAGGAAATAGCAGGATGAGGGTACTGAGGAGCTGCAGCAAAAAATGTAAGTGAATCACTCCCACAGCAGTGGACAGTGTCCATCCCCCACCCTTGAGGCAAGCAGCCGCAGGTATGGTCGTTGACTGGCTACTGTGGGCAAATAGGGATGTGGAGATCTTCCAAGAAAAAGGTGTAGTATGGCAGAGGGCTGAATGTGGCTTCTAATCGACAAGTTTGACCTCTGGGCCCAGGCCTAAGTCACTGTTCTAGCCTGCCCAGAACAGGGATCCTCATGGCCATTGTTTCAACACTGCACAGTGAAGGTTGAAAAAAATACACTCCCTCTTAGGACTATGAATATAGGTTTGCCAAAAGTGCCATATCCTGGACAGGCCAGGAAAACACACTTTTGGGTAGTCAATGGGCTTTTTGGTGTCTTTCTTGCCCTTCTCACCAGAGCCCTTTGGAACTTGTCTGTACTCCCTTCTTGGGTCCTCAGCCCTGTTTTTATCAGTTAAGCATGGGCAATTCTAAAGATCTAAAATAAGTCATATCAAGAGCCAAAGAAAAGTTTTCACACAAAGCCAATCAAAAATAAATCCCTAGGCAAGAGAGAAAAAATGACCATCAGGATAAACTCATTAAGATAATTTGATGTCTAGACATTAGCAAAAAATTACAAGCCATGCTAATAAAAAGATATGGCCCAGTCAAAGGAACAAATTAAAACTTCAAACAACACACAGGATGTGAAACAAATAATCAATAATGTGCAAACAAATCTCCTAAATTATTTCAAGGTGATAAAGGACATTATAGCTAAAGAGATAAAGTTTATTAAGAAGACGTTGGGTGAGCATAAAGAAGAATTTAAACACATGAAAAGAAAAATAACAGAACTTATGGGGTCTAAAGGCACAATAGGTAAGAGTAAAAATAAATTGGAGGCATAAACAGAAGATTTGAGCAAGAAGAAGAAAGCATCACTGAGTTAGAAGACAGGGCATCTAAACTGAAAATACAGAAGAACAGATAGAGAAAAGAAGGAAAAATTGAGAAAGGTCTCAGTGAACTGAATGACAGCACAGAATGCAAAAACATGTAAGTGTCCCAGAAGGACAAGAGCAAGGAAAAGGGGCAGAAAGCATATTTGAAGAAATAATGGCTGGAAATTTCCCAAAACTTTTCAATGGCAAAAATATCCATACCCAAGAAGCTCATCATACGCAAAATGGAAGAAATATGAATTAACCTACTCTGAAACCCATATTAATCAAAATATCAAATGCCAAAGAAAAAAAGAGAATTCTGAAGCAGCAAGAGAAAAGCAACCCATCACAAACAAGGGATGCCCAATATAACTAAGAGTCATTTCTCATCAGAAACTATGAAGCTGAGAAGTCAGTGTCGTGATATAAGTAAGATATTAAAAAAGAAAAATTGGTAGACAAGGATTCTTTATCTGGCAAAGCTGTCCTTCAAAAGTGAGGGAGAGTTTTGGTTTTTTTTTAATTTGCAGGTATACAGAAACTCTCTCTCTCCTGTCATTTCCTTTCAGCCTAGAGGCTTGGAGGAGTGAATAGAAGAAAAGAAGTTTATCAGTAAGAGTAATAAAAAGGTAAAAAAAAGAGACAAAAATAAGATCTGACATATGAAAGCCAAGGGACAAAATGAACTAATACTTTTAAACTAATAACATTGAATGCTAATGGATTAAACTCACCAATCAAAAGCACAGACTGGCAGAATAGATTCAAAATATTAGCTATCTATATGCTGAATAGAAAAGAATCACCTTAGACCCAAGAGCACAAATAGGCTGCAAGGCTGCAAGAGAAAGTTTGGAAAAAGATATGCCATGCAAACTATAACCAACAGGATCTGGGGTAGCTATACTATACTCAGACAAAATAGACTTTAAATGCAAACTTGTCAAAAGAGACAAAAAGGGACATAATATGTTAGTTAAGTGGACAATATACCAAGAAGAAATAACAAACACAAATATTTATGCACCTAATAAGGTTGCCCCAAAATACATGGAAAACAAAAAACACTGGCAAACTGAAGGGAGAAATAAAAATCTCCAAAATGATAGTCAGAGACTTCTATAAAACACTCTCATCAACTTTAGAACAACGAAACAGTGGATCAATAAGGAAACAGAGAACTTAAATAATATGATAAATGGATTAAAACTAACAGATATATACAGAACATTGCATCTCAAAACATCAGGCTATTCAGTATTCTCAAGTGCTCATGGATCATTCTCTAGGACAACCACATATTGTTTTACAAAACAGGTCTCAGTAAATTTATTTATTTATTTGTTTGTTTTTATTGTGGGTAAAAATCAAATTTTTCACAATACATACCAATATTTATAAAATGATGTATAAATACATATGCATATATGTGCATTTGTTTACATAAATGTTATTTGTTATATATATATATATATATATATATTTTTAAAGGTGCTTAGATTGCCTAAATATTACTCAGAAATTACAGGGATTCCCATGTTCCCTACCTCCCACACCTCCAACAACATCCCACACCACCATCCCTCACACAGCACTTTATCATAATGGAATGAAGCTGGAAATCATTATCAGGCAGAGAACAGGAAAATTCACAAACATATGGAGGGTAAACAACACACTGTTAAAAACTCATTGGGTCAAAGAAGAAAGTGAAAGGCAAATCAGTAATTATCTTGAGAAAATGAAAATGAGAACACAACATATCAAAACCTATGAGCCGCAGTGAAGGTAGTGCTGACAGTGAAGTTTATAGGGTGTTGGATGCGGGAGGCATTCAGGACAGGGAGCACCTGGGCAGGCTCTAGGGAGTGTGTGAGTGTTCATCTTGTCATACTGCGTTGTATCAGTTGGTGGAGACCCACATAATGAGCAGGAAGGTGTTGGTCTCCCATCCTGGGGAATCCTGCTATGTTCTCAAATAGAGGGTTGGGAGTCTCTCGAGAGCATAAGCAGTGCCTAAGAGAGGAGGACAGACCAGTGTGCCAAGCCCTTAACATTGTTGCAAGTAATTACGAATCTTGTTGGATGGATACAAGCCATGTTAAATTTCATCAAAATTTATAAAAGTGTGTGGTCCAAAATGTAAACCATAATGTAAACTATTGACGATGGTTAGTAGCTATGTTTCAATATTTGTACATCAATTGTAACAGGTATACCATCTACATATAAAATGTTATTAATAGGGGAAAGGGGAAAAGGGGGAGGATGTTGGGTATATGGGAATCCCCTATATTTTTACATGACTTTTCTATAACCTAAAACTTCTTTGAAAACAAAATGAAAAGAGTAAGACACTGGGGGAATAAACGGAAGAAAATGTCATTGTACATGCAAGACAACAGATCTTACAGTGATGAAAGGCAATGTCAAAAAATATTTTAATATTTTTTCATTATTTTTTGTTATTTCTAAATAGGACACTCAGCTCCTATACACATGGGGATAGCCCCAGAGAATGATGCCTAATTAGTGGGCTCTTCATTGGCATCTGTGTTCCTGAGAGCGACAGAGTTGGACTCAAACAAGTCATCCCTGCACATGGTCCATCAGTCCCTTCTACTCAAACCTATATGTAATGCAGGAGTTTTAAGGTGTACTTCCAGAGACTGTATCCTCCGGCCCACC